>JAJMFO010000003.1:201610-280534 GCA_030574715.1 Xingzhongia strasburgensis
ACTTCCGTCTTCAAATTTATCCGTCCCTAGAAATCGACAATCAAGAACTACACTGGCCACAACTAAGGATTTTTTTAAGACATGCAAAAGAAACAACTCTTCAACTCTCGTTATGTTGAAAAACCTCGTATAACCCCGAGTTCATTGGCTATGGAAGTTATGTTTGATTGTTTAGTTGAAAGAAGAACTAACTCCGAAATCAGCATCAACATTTCTTGTTCTTGTTGGCACATTCCGATGCGAGTAATTTCCATTCATCAAGGATTCGATGTGCTTTTTTCATGTACATACTGTCAAATGCACCTTGTACATCTTACAATTCTTGGACTAGATTACAATTCCCAATCAATCACCAGTTGAAACTTGATGATAAAAAGCAATCATTCTTGACTCAACAATACACCTCTTCGTGAATGAATGGGCTATGGTGATGTTCATCGAAGATCGAGGCCCTTAGCTCAAGGTTACCTGTGAAAAAAAGTGCTACCATGCAATCTCAAGATACATCTTGTTACACAAAAATACTGGACCATGGATGTGTGTTGAAACCTTTATGCGTCACCTTTTTCTTTTTTAGTGGTTGTGTAGTAGTACAAGTGGCTAATCTGTCATAAAGGGAGCTAAAAGAAGGTTAACCTATTTTTCTTGCTAAAACTTTAACGCCTCGATCTTTTTACGTTTCTTTTGGTAAATCAATGGAGATAGCCATTTCAGGAGAGTGCTTTGATATCTTACGAGCGTGACTGCAAACAGTGGGAACCTTGCAGCAAATAGGAAGCATTGAAATGATCCAGTGGTGGATAAATCGAACAAAAAATTTGACGGTACATGCACTTAATTATGTTGCCCTGGAGAGGAAAAAAGTAATCTTCAGAGTGCGCATACCGTAACCCGTCGCATACGTAGCAAATTTTTTCAACCCAATACGGTTTAAATGAGTTGCAGTTAGTAAGCTTGGATCAAAAAGTTGTACGCGTGTAATGAGGCTACCCTTTGATTAGCCTGTTTGTGAATTTTGTAACAAAGCGGTCGAAACAAGGTTTTAGTTCAGGTCAACAGTCGTGCGATTCAGAATCTTGCGTACAAATTGATGAAACAAATCTGATACACACTTGTGAGACTCCTAGACCTAATATGAAAACATCAATCAGGGGATCAGGGGGTACAATGCCCCATCCCTTCTTTAGTTGCGCAAGGGCAATTAGCTTTCAACGAAGGAGGAAAAATAAAAACAATAAAAGGGGCGACTAACTAAGCCATTATAGGTCGCGTCTTTTAAGCTACGTACCTACTAAAGTCTAATCTTAGATCGTGATCTCGTTCCTGGTATAGATCACCGTGATTGATTATTTCCACAGCGACTTTTTATCCAATTGAACGCGCCTAATCGTTGCTGATCGACCTTCAGCTATATATTTCCCCCCGTTTAAATGGGATGCGCCCATCTTGGGATCAAGGGTTGTCCCTTCTACGGCTTTAACTTCCCCTTCACTAGCGCTTGATCCAAAAGCGGTACGCGCAGTATCTCCAGGCAATCGAAAACAAGAAATCTTCCTGGCCCAAGGACTGATGATAGATAGACCAATTGCGACAATACCATCATCATAAGTAGCTATCAACTGCTTACTCACTTGTACTTCAAACAAAAGAAACATTGAGTTGTTCTTCTTTCTGACCCCTGAAAAGCGCTTTCAAGTCCGCTAAAAGGAGCCCAAATCTAGAATTTCCCAGCTGCAACTTTGCGCAGCGAGTAGCGGCAGCATATGATGCAATGCGCATCAGGAAAACCCCCTAAAGAGGAAACTCTCCTTTTAGGGGCTTAATTCGTTACATCCACCTCACAGACAAGTCGCCGATATAAAAAATGTCAACATCGCAACTTTTTTCCCTCCTCCTTTCTTCAACTTTCGTTCCAACAACAACAAAAAAACTTTTTTAACGAACCTATCTGTTTCAACAAAGAAAACAAGTCAAGGGCCGAGTTAACTACTACACACTCCTTTATCAGTTAATTCACATTCGTTTCCAACTATTAGTCTTTCCTTATTTTTACACCGGTTTTTCACTGCCCCAAACTACTATTATTCAAACTATAAACAAAAGTTTTCTATCCAAATCTAAAATGAAATACGCATTCGTTCCATTATTGGCTCTTGCCTCCTCTGTCTTGGCTGCTCCAGCTCACAACCATCATCAACACAAGCGTGAAGCTGCTGTTGTTATTGTCACTGAAACTCAAGTTCACTATGTTGACAGTAATGGTGATGCTGTTACTCCAGCTACTTCCTCTGAACAAGGTGCTACTCCAACCACTGTTGAAGAAGTTGAAGTCTCTGTTGCCGGTTCTGCTTCTGCTAACACCTTTTCTACCACTTCAAGTGCTCAAACTACCACTTTGGCCTCTTCTACTGGTGGTAAGTCCCAAGCTGCTTCTTCTACCGAAACCACTGCTTCCTCCACCACCACTTCTTCTTCATCATCTTCTACTGGTTCTTCCTCTATTGATGGTGATTTATCCGATTTCTCTGATCCAACTGACAAATTCGAAGATGGTACCATCAAATGTTCTGATTTCCCATCTGGTCAAGGTGTTATTGCCTTGGATTGGTTAAACTTCGGTGGTTGGGCTTCTGTTATGGATGAAGATGGAAACACTTCTGAATCATGTGAAAGTGGTTACTACTGTTCTTATGCTTGTCAAGCAGGTATGTCCAAGACTCAATGGCCATCTGATCAACCATCCTCTGGTATTTCCGTTGGTGGTTTGTACTGTAAGGATGATGGTTATTTGTACAAATCTAATGACAATGATTACTTGTGTGAATGGGGTGCTCAAACTTCCAACGCTGTTAACAACGTTGATGAATCCATTGCTCTGTGTCGTACTGATTACCCAGGTTCTGAAAACATGGTTGTTCCAACCGTTGTTGATGCTGGTGACAGTAAACCAATGTCTGTTGTTGACTCTTCTACCTACTACACTTGGGAAGGTGGTTCTACTTCTGCTCAATACTACGTCAACAACGCTGGTGTTTCTTATGAAGATGGTTGTATCTGGGGTACCGATGGTTCCGGTGTCGGTAACTGGGCTCCAGTTGTCTTAGGTTCTGGTGTCACTGACGGTGTCACTTACTTGTCCATTATTCCAAACCCAAACAACGAAGATGCTCCAAACTACTCTGTTAAGATTGAAGGTGCTGATGGTGCTTCTGTTTCAGGTTCTTGTAAATACGAAGATGGTGAATATACTGGTTCCAGTACTGACGGTTGTACCGTTTCTGTTACTAGTGGTTCTGCTAACTTTGTCTTCTATTAGATTAGAAGATGAATTCCATTTATTTGCTATGAATCAGAAAATGAATCTACATCATTTCCACTTTTATGAATTTCTTAACTCGGTTTTATAACTTTTCTATTTTGCTTCTGGATGAAGTTATGCCTCATTTATATAACTTTTATCCCTAACTGTGGTCTTTGATACCCCTCTTTTCTCCATGGTTTTTCACAAGGGACACTGTTGTTTTTTTTTCTATCAATTTTTTTGTTTGGGTTATTTGCTATGTATCTTTACGTTTTCTATATTTTGAATGTTACAAAAATTGAAATAAACTTTTTGGGAAGTGTAGATCTTGATCTTAAAATAGCGTAGCAATTAAGCTTTTGTTTGTTTATTTTGTTGTGCAATTTCAATTGTTTGGATCTGCGATCTGTCAGGGCTTTGCATAAATCGGATCGAATTTCATGATGGGAAACAAGTTTATGAGTCGAGTTGTACGATGTAACATTGCGGTAGGAGGAGGGAAGAGGGAGTGCTTCCAATGGTGAACATGCTGGCTCCTCGAAATTGAAATTTTTAATCCTAGAGGCTCATCTTAGACATATTAATTTTTTACGCGTCTTTTACTTTGATTTTGGTCCAGTTATGGCAATGTTCATAAAATTTATTTTTTTTGACTTGAAATAGCCTCAAATACCATAGGGAGAGCTTTCAATACAATGCTTTGAGCTTTAGATTATATTTAAAACCTTTTAACATCGAAAACAAGTCTAATACCTGGCAAATACGGCAAAAATAGACCATTTATCACGTGACTACAATTGGGATCACCTGACGAATGGCATATTGTAAAATTTTTAAGATGATGCGGTGGCTCAATGGTAGAGCTTTCGACTCCAGTTGGAATTTCAGTGCAATCGAAGGGTTGCAGGTTCAATTCCTGTCCGTGTCAATCTTGTTACTTTTTTTGCTGCCCTTACCATTTTCGCGATTACAAAAAAACCGAATTTTTGAAGCTTTTCATGCAAATCTGTTTTGAACGACAAATAGTTGAAGTTGGTTGATATCCTTTGAATCTTTCCTTTTTTCCATATTACTGCAATTCAAGTATAAATAATGAGTTCTGAAAACACACCTGAGCCGGTTGAAAAGAAGGAGGTTGATAAACTTTCGGAGAATGTTGCTGAGTTGTACTTGGAATCCTTTTCTTTCACCACAGCAGCTGCAATTATTGGATATGTCGACAGTAAGTTTTGATTTAAATATGGTTTACTGGAATGTTGAATGTTAACGGTTTGTGTCTTTAGGAAAAGTATGTGCAACATTAACGGATGGTCGTCATCTGCTCGGTGTTCTGAGAACTTTTGATCAATATGGTAAGTAATGATTATGCCTTGAGAGTTACAATCGACAGGATATTAACAAGATCTTCAAACAGGTAGTATTGTTATACAAGATGCTGTAGAAAGAATATATCTTTCTGGGGAGAGATATGCAGAGGAATATGTTGGTGTTTTATTGATCCGTGGTGAGAATTTGTTATTGATAGGAGATGTTGATATTGATAGAGAGGATGCCCCAATGGAGAAATATCAAAAAATAGATTTCAAACAAGCAAAACTGGAGCAAAAGAAAGATCAAGAGCAATTGGTTCAACTACATAAGAAGAATTCAAAAAGATTGCATAAACAAGGGTTAGTCGATAATGGGTTTGTTGCATTTTAATGAAGTATAATAAAAAGTATGACATTGATGTGTATTTTGTGTTTTCTGGAGTAATATCACTGTAAAGAAGAATTTCAAGATTCCTCACAATTTTAGCAATCTTTGCTTATTTTGCTCAAAAGATTGATATAAAGCATTAACCTCTTTAGCCCTTTTACATTCAGCTCTACCTAATTGATCCAAATGAGCTTCATCTGGTCCATCAGCGATACGACACATTCTAGCATACATCCATAATCTTGTCAATGGAGTATCTTGACTAACACCTTCTGCTCCAAACACTTGTATTGCCCAATCCACAATTTCTAAAACAGTTCTAGGAGTATCAATTTTGGCTATAGAGATTTCGCGTTTGGAATCTTTTGGACCAACTTTATCCATTCTATGAGCAGCTTGTAAAACTAATAGTTTCACTCTTTCCAAGGCAATTCTTCTTTCAGCTATTGCTGTAATGAAGGATTCCTTTTCAATGAATAACTGTCCGAAAATATCACGATTTGAAGCTCTCTTCAAAGCTAGTTGAATAGCTTCTTCACCAGCACCGATGAGTCTCATGCAATGATGTATTCTTCCTGGTCCAAGTCTACTTTGAATCAATTTGAAACCTTCACCTTCATCATCCAAAATATCTAGGGGAACCTCCAGATCTTTGAATTCAATTTCACAATGACCATGAGGAGCATCATCAAAGCCAAACACCTCTAAGGGGCGTACCACACGAACTTTGCCAGTAGAAAGAGCCCTTTTAGCATCAATAATGATGACAGAATGACGTTTGTATGGGTTTCGAGCCTCAGGGCTCGTTTTGGCCATCACCAACCATACAGCACATCTTGGATCACCGGCACCAGAGGCAAACCATTTTGTACCATTAAGAACAACCATATCACCATTGCCAATTTTCTCCGCTGTTAGAGAGATATTAAGAGCATTGGATGAACTTATGCCCTTCTCCGTCATCAAAAAGGCAGATCTGATTTCACCATTCAGTAAAGGTTTCAACCAACGATTCTTCTGTTCGGGAGTAGCATATTTCGCCAAAATCTCCATGTTCCCCGTGTCTGGAGCACTTACATTGAGACATTCAGAAGCAATGTGACTTCTACCGAGGAATTCACACATGAGCCCGTACTCAAGGTTGGAAAACCCTGGGGACTCTTCTTTATAGTATTTGGGCAGGAACAGATTCCAGAGTCCCAATCTGCGAGCTTTCTCTTTGAGAGGCTCAAGGATTGCAGGGACAGTGGTCCATCTTTTGGAAGGGTCTGTTTCTATTTGGGCAAAGAAGAGCGAATCAGCAGGGATGCAGTCCTCTTCAACGAATTTTTGTACTTTGCTCAGTGTTTCATACGCCTTGGGGGAGATTTTGTCCTTGACGAGTTCTGGGATGTAGGAGTCCAATGAGATTGCCATGTTGATGGATTTGGCTTAGCAGTTAGCTGGCTGAAGCGTGTGAAATAACGGATTGCAATGTGGAAATTCATGGTGTTTAAGTACACTTTCTGGCTAAAATGTGGGGAAAGCAGTTTATTAAGGGGCCGGTATGAAACAAGTTGGTTGCGCACACTAAAATTTTTTTTTTACCGATGAGCTTCATACAAAAATTCATAGCACACAGAGTTTCCGCATCAACAGACCGAGGATTGATTGAAAAGGTGGGAAAAAGATGTCGTTTGTTGGGTACAAGGACCATATTGAGGAGGGAGACATAGTGCTGGCCTTTCTGGGCAGAGACTCGATCAAGCCTGTCGTTATAAATGCGAAAGAGGTGCTCAACACGAGATTTGGCTCATTCCCACACAAGGCGATGATTGGGAAACGTTATGGATCACAAGTTGCAAGCCAGAAGGGGTATGGGTTCATCCATCTGCTACAGCCTACTGCAGAGCTCTGGACACTGTCATTGCCACACAGAACACAGATTGTGTACACGCCAGATTCCAGTTACATCACACAGCGACTTGGAATCACTGCTGGTTCTAGAGTAATCGAGGCTGGGACAGGGTCTGCGTCGTTCTCACACTCTTTAGCACGTACTGTATCCACTGAGGGAAAATTGTTCACGTTTGAGTTCCACGAGCATAGATACGGTGAAGCCAAGAGAGAGTTTGAAGAGCATGGACTGCTAGGGAATCCAGTGATTATAAACCATAGAGATGTTTGCAAAGATGGGTTTGAGATCAACAACTTTGAGGGACCACTAGAGTCTACTGCTATATTTTTGGATCTACCTTCGCCTTGGGATGCTATCCCACATTTACCCAAAGTGATTTCAAATGAGGAACGAGTATCTATTTGCTGTTTCAGTCCGTGTATCGAACAAGTTGCCAAAACTATTGAAGCATTACAGGCCAATGGATGGATCGGTATTGAGATGGTGGAAATCCAAGGAAGAAAATGGGAAGCAAGACAGACAATGCGCAGGGAACCAGATGACGCCATTGCAAGATTGAAGGATGTGAAGAAGCGTAAAAACGAAGGTATTCAAAGAAAGCGTAAATTTTATGCCCAGCATGGTGATCCAACCGGTGAAGAATCAGAGAGTGATCGTGACAAGAGGAAAAACGTGGAGAAGGAACAAACGAGAGTGGATAAGACTGAGTTCAATCCATTTGGAAGAGGTTTAAGAATCAAAGAAGGTGATGCTGCTTTCAATTGGGTCAAAGTCTCAAGAAACGAGGCAGAAATCAAATCACACACCTCTTACTTGACATTTGCAGTGAAACAGGCCCCAACAAAGAGAATAGAACAATAGATCCAATGTATATAACTAGTTTAATCAATTTAATAGCTACCTACTTTCTACTGTCTACTGTCACCGTAGTGGCTCAACCGGGGCCCCACTCATTACAACCGAGACATATTCATTCTTCTATTGTCTGCCAAATTGTATCAGCACTTCTATCAAGTATTATCCTCGTTAGCTATGAATTGGCTACTGAGAAGTCGAGCTTTACTTCTGTGGAGCCCTAAGTCCATCACTGCCAAATCATCCATTCTAAAATTCGTCCCACCGCTACTTCAACATCATCAACTCCAAAACTCCAATAACAAACCATATCATCTGCAACCGCATCTCTCGCATAGCAGACCATTCTCATCGCAGACATCGCCAAAATTGTCGCCATTTCGTCCTCCACGCTTCAACTCTAGAACACCATCTTCTCGTCGTGGATTGTTATGGGGGTTAGTCCCAGATGGCGCAAAGATGTTTCTCGGCCTAGTTGGAGGATGTGCGTTTCTTATGGTGGCAGGTCCTGTATTTTTCATCGTGGTGCCTCCAATGGTACTAGGAATGTTTCTATTGAGGAGATTAATGCTCAAAAGACGATCTCGTGACATGTCACAGCGTTGGCAACAGATGCTCGAAACAAATTTAACCTACAGAGGCTCTGAATTTGATGAACAGCTTTTGGAAAAATTCACTCTGGGTCGTATTGTCGAGGCTCTTGAGATGAATGAGAAGGATATAATCAACAGCCTAAGCTTGGATATTGACTCTGGATCTCACAGATCCCCTGCATCAAGGTTTGAGCTTACACCTATATTGGACGTTCAAGAGAATCTCCAATTATCCAACACAATGCAAACAGGTAAAGTCATGAGATTATACTCCTACGACCTTCTTGATAAAGAAACAGGCTCTGCTGAGAAGGTTGCAGCAGTGACCGTGGCACTAACATCAGAATGGGCTCCCAATTCGATATATGACCCTTTATCACGACCTGCTATTATCGAAATTAAACCATTACTGCCCTTCAAGAAACCTGTGATTCTTAACACGGAGGGAATCCTCAAAGATGGGCCTTATATCAACATCAAGGCGAAAAGGTCTAGAGTTTACGAGAACTAATTAAATACATATTCCTCCTGTACATAGCTATATATTCACTAAATTCCCTATTATTTGCATTATTCATACCACATTTCGATGGAAAACTGATTTGTAGATCTAATTGATATCCACAGGTGTTTAATAGACTCAATTAACCAAGAAATTTCCAGTTTTAGGTTATACAAATTACTAAGCAATTCTGCGAAAGATGACATAATCAACATCATACACCCAAACACCACAACAACTCACCGCCATAATCAACAATCAGAAACCCGAAAAGGAGACAGATTCCAGCTATTCAAAACATCAACAGCGCACTCAATCGCAAAATAAACACTAAAACATCTCTAGAATGAGCGAGCAGCCAATTGTTTTGGACCAGGGGACAGGGTTCGTGAAAATCGGACATGCCGGATCAAACTTCCCAGACCACACATTTCCATCCATTGTCGGGAGACCCATACTTCGTGCTGAGGAAAGAACAGGAGATTTGGAAATCAAAGATATAATGTGTGGTGACGAGGCCAGCGCTGTGAGATCAGCTTTACAGATTTCGTACCCTATGGAAAACGGTATCATCAAGAATTGGGAAGATATGGAACATCTTTGGGATTATGCCTTTCATGAAAGATTACAAGAAGACACTACTGGTAAAAAAGTCTTGTTAACTGAACCTCCAATGAATCCAATCAAGAATAGAGAAAAAATGTGTGATGTCATGTTTGAAAAATATCAATTTGGTGGTGTATATGTGGCAATTCAAGCTGTGTTGGCCCTTTATGCTCAAGGTTTATCATCTGGTGTGGTTGTTGATTCCGGGGATGGTGTCACTCATATTATTCCAGTTTATGAATCCGTTGTGTTGAATCATTTGACGAGAAGACTGGATGTGGCCGGTAGAGACGTCACCAGACATTTGATTGATTTGTTGTCTAGAAGAGGTTATGCATTCAATAGAACTGCTGATTTTGAAACCGTTCGTCAAATTAAGGAGAAATTATGCTATGTTTCTTATGATTTGGACTTTGATGCTAAACTGGCCCGTGATACTACTACTTTGGTGGAATCTTATGAATTACCAGATGGTCGTGTTATCAGAGTTGGATCTGAAAGATTTGAAGCCCCAGAATGTCTATTCCAGCCAAGTCTAGTCGATGTTGAACAACCAGGTATGGGTGAATTATTACACAACACCATCCAGCAAGCAGATGTCGATATCAGATCATCCTTATACAAGGCAATCGTCCTTTCTGGTGGTTCATCGATGTATCCAGGGTTACCTTCCAGATTAGAGAAGGAATTGAAACAACTATGGTTGACAAGGGTTTTACATAATGATGCTACAAGATTAGATAAATTCAAAGTCAAAATTGATGATCCTCCAAGAAGAAGGCACATGGTTTTCATTGGTGGGGCCGTGTTGGCCAATATTATGGCTGATAAAGATCATATGTGGATTTCAAAACAAGAATGGGAAGAACAAGGCCCTCGTGTCTTGGCAAAGCTGGGTCCAAGATGAACTCAAAATCTCTAAAGTATTCAAAAGTACACCATATAAAACAAAACAGACATAAACAATTGTATTTTTATAGGTCCTAAATGAGAAAATGAAATTAGAGAGGTCACTTTTTTCAGACCTTTAGCTACGTAGCCAACCCTTCTTCTAGTGTAAATGTCATTATATTTTCTATATGCTCATAGAGTCAGCTGGGAAACTCGCTTCCAAACGTCGTCTGCTAAAGTTTTCAATTCATCATCATCAATATTAGCTTTCCCAACTCCATAAGTTATCGCATTCTTAACTAGATCATTGACAAATTGCTCAGAGACAACTCTCGGTTTTAAAAATGGACCTTCTAGTAAATCTTGTGCAGTCCAACGTTTACCAGGATCTCTTTTCAAACATGCCTGGATAGTTTCCAATGCAGTACCAGGAACTTTGGTTCCACCTAGACCCTTATCAGGATATACAACTTTGACATCTGGATTCATAATGGCCAAAAGCCTCTGAGACCCCTGATAACCGCCATAAGGAGGACGACCATAAATCATCTGATAGATAATACAACCACAAGACCATATATCTGACGGTTTCCCCACTTTCCATTGGCTCTTGTGATGATCGGTATTGTCTGCGAGATGTTGATTATTGTCAATCAAGGCCTCGGGAGCCATATAATTTGGAGTACCAATTTGACTTTCTCTATAAATATTCACAGTGTGTTCTGGGACCGCATTGGCAATACCGAAATCGATTATCTTCAAAATACCTTTAACGAATAAAAAGTTTGCAGGTTTCAAATCCGAGTGAACAATACCTGCGTCATGGACAGCCTTTACACATTTCAAGACTTCATTAGCGTGGAAACGAACGAATTCAACATCTAAAGGCAGTTCCAACCTTTTAGCTAAGACATGAGATAAATCAATATCACCACATTCCATTACTAATAACAACGACCCTTGACCCAAAGAATGATCAATTAATCTCACGACTCTTTCTTGATCTCGTAATTTAGACAAAAGGTCAATTTCACCTTTGAAACCATTGATGCTTGATTCATCAAATTCATCGAATGATATTTTCTTGATTGCATAAACCTTATTATTCAAAGATTTTACTTTGAAGACTTTGGAAGATCCACCTTTACCCAACAATTCCAATTTTTCATATTGCTTTCCATTAATTGTAAGTAATCTTGAAGTTCTGGAATGTGAATTATCAGGCTGTTTCAATGGTTCACTCTGTCTATAGTAATGCTCTTGATAATTTTCCTCATTTGGCTGTTTGTATGAGAGAGGTTTCAATTTGTTCCGTAGCTGCTGTTGCCTTGATTCATTCAATTGAGCCAGTGGCTGTCTTTGAGATCTTGATGGTCTTTCAATAGAGTTGATGTGGGATTTGTAATTTTGCAATGGCTCATGGTTCTCCTTATCAGAGTAGATATCTATAGAGGGCAATGACGGTTGTGCTTGTGGATTTTCCACAGGGGTATATGATGGTTCGTTCTGATTTTTGAATAACTTCCTTTGGGGATTTGGTGAAAACCTTGCTTCTTGAGCCAGTTCCTCTTCAATCTTGTGATGTATGACTTCCTTCAATCTCATGGGACTATTCAGATTCAGTGAGTCCTTTGCTGCATTCTTTTGTTGCTCAAAATAAATCTTAACGAGTTTTGGTAGTTCACTTGATGGAATATTGTATTTTCTTGAATACTGATATGGATTTAAACCTTCAAAATGTATTTCAGCCCTGGTACTCCTTACTGACGACTCTTCCATTGAGGATTTTTGGGGAGTGGACTGCGAATTTCTGAATTCTTCATTAGAGACACTTTGCTGTTTAGACACTGGTGAATTCGAGGCATCATTCATTGAAATATCATTTTCCTGCTGTCCCAGTTGTGGATTCGAGAGCAAAGGCTCATCAATGTTCAGCGATGCTCTTTTCGGAGGACCCAATCCACTAAACCCCCTTGTTCTTCTAGAAGAGCTCCTTAGCCTCGAAAGACTCCCATGACTAGAGTTGAATGATCCAGAGCCTGAGCCAGAACCTGCTGATTTTTTCATTGGTGTTTTTTCAGATCTGTCATGAGCAGCAAATGCAGAGTTGGAAGAGGCAGCAGTATATCCATATGTATCGAAGTCTTTATCAACAACTGTTTTAGTGAATATCGTCTCATATTCGGACTGGCTGGTGTGAACTGTGTTATTATAGCCGTTGTTATGACTTTCTGAGTGATGTAATTTGTTTGTAGACTGTTGGTAATGATCGGGTGAGTTTCTAAAGTTGACCCTTTTGGGTACCGGATTGTTTCTTGGATGCGGTGATGGGTTCAAGTTCTCCTTGTCTTCCTTCTCCTTCTGTAATAGCGCCAAGGCATAATCACTTAAAGCTGGAGGTTTGAAACTGTTTTCGTCTTCATCTGAGTCTGATTGATTGAGATAGCTCTTGACGGAAGAGTTCTCCTCCATATGCCTCGTATCTATATGTGATACGGCCATTTGCTCTGTGTTTATATATTGATATAATGGTAATTGATCTCTTGATTGATTGGCTGATTGAAGTGGAGCTGATTGAGGGAGAATTTGATACTTTGACTTGGTATGAAATCTGGAATGGAACGGCGGGGAAATGGACAAAAACGCTTCAAGCAGCTATATATTCATTGAAGTTATGAGCGCCTTCAGGATCAAATAAAAAAAGCGATACGAGCTCAGGACCAGATGCGAGATGAAGGTTGGATCTTTGTTGAAATCAAAACAAGTGAAAAATAGAGATAGAACAGCAGAAGTCGGGCAGCTAACAAAGACTTGATGGAACAAACGAGCCGCTCAAGCAAACAAAACCAAGAACGTCTCTAATCAGCAATGAAATAGGAAAGGAGTTTGTAGTGGAACAGTGGTTTGAGTGACTGTTTGTTTGTTTATTTACTCGCAGGGTTTTGTGTTTACAATTTGATGATTTGAAATCTAACACCCGAACACCAAGCAATATTTTGTTGCCAGAGAAACACGCGCCAAAAAGGTTAAACAAAATTACGCGTATTTTGTCAATTGAATGAGCAAGTAGCAAATAGAACTGGAGAAACAACGTTGGGGTTTAAATAGAGCTTGAAGGATGTGTCTGGAGGTGTTTTGAAGCAAAAAAAAATAACGCAAAAAATACAGCAAAAATGCTCCACGGCAGGTTCGAACTGTCGACCTTCAGATTATGAGACTGACGCTCTACCGACTGAGCTAGCGAAGCAAATTATATAAAATAGAGATAATGGTGCCTGCCTGACCAGGTTGTGGCAAAACTTTGCAAAAGTCGTAATTTCTGAATTTTGGGGCCTATTGACTCAATAAAGCTGTAGGTGTTTAATCGATAGACATTGGTGACATCGTAGAGGTATCCGCTTCTTTAGATTTCAGTATCTGAAGGTTTGAGAAACGCCTATTTTTAGAAAATGTTAATATGCACGGTCTAATTTCCAGCCATGTACCGGGTCCAAATTCTCGTAATAGGCGAGACCAATTACTTTTGAAGAACAATAGGGGGTATTATTTACTTACTTGATGGCTACAGGAATGTCTCTGATATGGGTTAAGAGTTATTGTTAAAGATGGTATACTGTCGTTTATTTGTTGGAGATTGTGCGTTGTACAAGTGAGTAGAGGATTGTAGAAATCAGATAGTATCAGATCATGGTGGTTGACGAATGACACGGGGTTGAAGCAGGGAAAGGTTTGACAGAACACAGGGTCCCAAATCATCAACTAGACAAGAGACGAATGCCCAATCATATCCAACAAGAGCTCAAAAGAATAAGAGAACAAGAAATGTTTCTTTTACATTGCAGGCGAAAGGAGAGCACAATTGAGCTGTGAAACCGCCATTATCCAATCAGCCCTGTGCATTCTCTCTGCAAAAAGCTTGTACATTCTTGGTGGTTTCCATAGTCGCAGTTTAGGCACAGTTTAGCCGAGAAAGACGCGGTATTTGATGTTTCACCAAGTTTCACGTTTGTTTACGTTTCTGGCAGATAGAGGCATATATATATAGGAGCTAGAGTACGTGTAGAGATGAGAGAAGAGTTCAGCAAAAGAGAGGAAAAGCGCATTTTACAGGGAGAAAAGCAGCCAACGCCAAACTACAAGACAGAGACCGTCACAACTCAAAAGCTGACCTTCACTCGCTTACCCCTGATTCTTTGGTTGCTTTATTACGCGCATGGATTACTACTGAAAATTCCAGCTTTTGCGTCAAGAAAAAAAAACCCTCCCCCAGCATCACCAAATTCAACTGGATAAACACGCTCCCAGAAATCTGGTGTTCAGTTTTACAAAGTTACTCCATCCTAGTGCAACCCTTTCTCTCTTTCATTAAGATCCCCTCAATCTCTCGCTCAAACGCACAGCAAACAGCAACGCCAAACCATCCATAGTGACCAGCAACAGGTAATGTCCCAGGCCTCTTCACATCCCTACAGGCAGCAGCTAGGACCACAGCTGGGCGCCCAACAGATACTCCAGCAAACACAGTCACTGCTCCTGAACCGTGTGAGGGATACAGACTCTGCTGGGGAATTGGTCTCCTCCAAAAGTGCACCTCTGACAAGTAAAGCTGCTGCTCCACGGTCAAATCCCAACTCAAACTCCAATACTAGCTCATCATCCACATACACGAGCGCCCAAGAACGGGTTTACGCAAACTCTCTTTCTGGATCTACTGAGTTTCATCTGCCACCTCCACCTCTGCAAAACAGCTCCGAGTACACCTTCCACGACTCCCCCACTGGATCGTTTGAGTCTCTGCCCGTCAGATCTCAGCTCACAGGTCAAACACTGAACCATGTTAAATCAGATTCCTCATCTCCAAGGGACCCACCGGACACACCAATAGGAGCTCGCTCTTTCAGCTTACCAGCCTTGGACCCAGTACCAGATGTTTTTTCAGAATCCAACGATCACCACCAACGGACACAGTCTCATCAGAGTTCAAGATCTGGTTCCCCAAGCTCTCATCCAGGATTGGAGCCAAAGGCTTCCCACTCAAGACAATCCAAATCAGTGGATCTATCTCATCTATATCTCTTGGACGGGAATGACTCTGCCCACTTCACACTCACGAATGAAAGTTTATCGGATGTTTCCCACAATTTGATTAAGCAATACCTAGGTGAAAACTCAACATCTACTCTACTTCCAAGAATGAAAACAATCGAGATGTACAGAAAGAATGTTAAGAAGTCGAATGACCCCAAAGTTCTGTTCCAATACGCCCAGTATATGTTACAGACGGCGTTAACAATAGATGCAAACACCTTGCCCAAATCTAATGATTCTTTATTGTTAACTTCCAAGAAAAATGCTGATGATGGTGAAGAGGTCAATCTGGAGAAAAATATGAAGAAACAGTTCCTCAAGGAGGCTATTCACTACCTAAAGAAACTATCGGACAAAGGCTATACCGATGCTCAATATCTTTTGGCTGATGCTTATAGTTCAGGTGCCTTAGGTAAAGCCGACAACAAAGAAGCTTTCACTCTTTTCCAAAGCGCAGCAAAACATGGACATGTCGAATCAGCATATAGAACAGCCTACTGTTATGAAGAAGGTTTGGGTGTATCAAGAGACTCGAGAAGAGCTATAGACTTTCTCAAATTTGCAGCCTCTAAAAATCATCCTGCAGCAATGTATAAACTAGGAGTTTATTCATTCCATTCAAGAATGGGCCTCCCTGATAACGTCAATGTCAAGAAAAATGGGATACAATGGCTTTCAAGAGCTGTGGCTAAGGCTAATGAATTGACAAATGCTGCCCCATATGAATTAGCAAAGATCCAAGATGCTGGATTTTTAGATATTGTCATTCCTGACCATAAATATGCAATGGAACTATATGTACAAGCTGCATCTCTAGGGCATGTCAAAGCAGCGGCTATATTGGGGAAAGCCTATGAAATCGGCGATGATGTGGTTCCCCAAGATTCCAACTTATCGATTCACTATTACAATCAAGCTGCTTCGGGAGGTGATGCAGAATCAATGTTGGCCTTATGCGCGTGGTACTTAGTTGGGAACCCACCAAATCTTCCGAAAGATGATTCTGAAGCATTTCAATGGGCTTTGAAAGCTGCAACTCTTAATCTTCCTAAAGCTCAATATACAGTGGGGCATTTCTACGAAAGAGGAATAGGATGTGAGCAAAGTTTAGAAGTTGCTAAAGTTTGGTATAAGAAGGCTCTGAAAAACGGAGATAAAAGAGCCAGTGTCAAGCTATCAAAACTCTCGTCAGACCCATTGAAGGCAAAATCATTTTCCACCAATACCACCTCAAATCAAATCAATAATCATCATACTACAGCATCGGATGCTAACACTGATATCCTTGATGGATCAAACCAGTTTATCAATCCGCCACCTACATCAATGTCAGCATCAGATCTGAACAAATTCAACGATCTGGATGACGCTGATGAACAAAAGAACAACAAAAATAATGATAAAAAGGGGAAGAAAAAGTCGAAGAAGGATAAAGATTGTATTATTATGTGATATATCGCTTACATTAGCGCTTTCTTTTTTGGAATGAACGGCTTTTCCCCAGCTTCTTAATCAAACTTACTGTCGTAACACCATATTTATATTGTACCTATAGTATTTCTATTTACTGGCTTCTTGCAGATAGTACAGAACTTGAGCGACTCGATTTCCCTTGTCTAACCTTCATCTCATTAGGATTATGATTCTCCTTCATTATATTAAAATCTTGATTCAGCTCATTCAAAGGCTGCTTGAACTGCTTGTTCTGGTCAGGTATTGGTTTCAACTCTGTCTGATCACTCCCTAAATATTGATCACCATTAATATAGATTTCATCATGATGTTGTCTCAAAATCTCTTCCCTTGGCTTGGATTCAGGTAATGAGTTAGGAATAGTGATTTTTTGCCTTTTGGGTAACGGCATGTCATCCTTTATATATTCTATGGAGGATAAATGCTCATTCAACCCCTTAATGTTATTTGTAAAAGTCTTGATGAACTTTTCTCTTGTAGCATCTTGTTCTGAAAGATATGGACCAATAATTCTCGTTTTAGTCTCCATCAAATCATTATCAAAACCATCATATGTATCAATGACTTTTTTGAAAGAGGATTGAGCATGTTTATCGAGTCCCGAAAGCTGAGCACTGGTGAAATCTCGGTTCTCTTTGTTCAAGGATTTTAAGTCAGTGGCACATTCAGTCAAACAAGTCATTTTAGAATCTAAAGAGTCCACAGTTTTGGTGAAAATAGACTCCTGTTGTACTTGTTGAATTGCAACATCACTGAGTATCTTTTGAATGTCACCATTACAAATCCCTTCGGACGTTGCTTCCATATTTTCGATGAATTCTGTTGAGGCCCCTTCAACCTTATCTCTGAATTTGGACTGATTAGCTACCCAGCTGTTCATAACAAATTGCTCATAGTTTCGGGTGAATTGATCTTGCTTGTGTACTGCAGTATCAATAGCTAGGTAGGTCGGTTTAATCTCGTTTGATAATCTATTGGATCTTTTGTTTTCTTGCTCTTCTATAAGATCTTTGATCTTCTTGAAAAGTTCTTCATTCTCATTCCTAGACCTCTCTTTCTCCGTTTGTTCAAAATTTGACAAATTTGAGCTTTGTTCCTTCAACATTTTGAAGTGAGTTGATTGATGTTGCACAAGCTTATCTTTTAAAGCTATGATTTCTGCAGATTGTGCGTCGAGCTGAGATTGTACTGTCCCAAGAATATGACCAACAATGTCAATTGACCGTTGGAAACTAGAATCAATGCTCTCACCCAAGTTATTCAAGCTAGCTGTAACATCATTAGAGAATTTATGCGCCACAGATCCCAAGTTTCCCAAATCCTTGATAATCTCCTCTTTTATTTGTGATTTCAATAAATCAATAGTATCAAGTCGTTGATCGGTACTTTGATTTCTAGTAGTGATTTTCTCAATAGCCGACTCAACAGCTTGACTAATGGATTTCGAGGCTATATCAGCTTTTTTACGGTTCTCTTCAATATTTTGTCTTTGATAGGCCAATGATTCATCGTAAAGTTTCTTGAACGTCTTCGATATTTCTGTACTATTACATGTCAGCGTGTCAGCAACTTTGTGCAAAGATTTGGTGTGTGAGCAAAGTTCCTGCTTCCTATGCTCCAAATTCACCATATTCTCATTTTCTAGCGACTGCTTTTTCTCCAATAAACCATGGAGTGTGTCTTTAGCATCAATCACGTCATGAAGAAGATTAGATATTGACTTATGAATTTTTTGAAGCTGTTTTTCCGTAGTCTGATGATCATCATTAACAAAGTTTTCTAAACGTAATTCACACTCAGAGGTGTAAAGTTTAGTCTCCACTTGTTTCAATTTTGAATTAAGTAGGTCATTCTCTTTCTTGGTGGCCTCCAGCTGATCCTGAATATCGTTGATTTGACCCAACTGATCCTCGAAATCACGTTTGAATTTCTTGATTTGCTCTTCTAGAACATTCATTCTCAATTTTTGTTCCTCCACCAATATTCTTCGACTTTCACTCTCTGCAGTAGTTTGCTCCCAATTCTCTTCAGTAATATAAATTCCATTTTTATTTCTTGTAGCATTCAAATCATTTCTCAATCTTTCAATCTCCTGAACATATTCCTTTATAAGCATCTTTTTAGACATTGTCTGGTTCACTTGTGGCTTATTTTTGATACTTTTTGCCCTATTTGCATACTCTAGAGTACTTATAGTCTCCTCTAAAGACACTTTAGCAGGGGAGATTGTGGCAATGATGCAAGTTTTCGTTTTCCCACCTAAGGAATCTTGCAATAGTCTAGTTAGCTTAGACTCTCTGTATGGAATATGAGAGGATTGATCCACCAAAGCATTGATTACTCTCCCTAGCGTCAAAAGACTCTGATTGATCATTCCGGCTTCCCTTGCCCGTTTGTTTTCAGCACCTGATCTGTTTATATTTTCAGAGCCTGCCAAATCAACAAGATTTAACTTCCCAATCTTCAAAAATTCTTCACCAGATATAGGGTCAATTTCTTTCATATGAACTGTTATGGTAAATACACTGTGTGATCTCGATGAAAGGTCATTACATTTTGTAGCAGCAACTTGACGGTTATAAGAACCTTGCGATAAGACTTTCATGCCTTCTTCTGCGCTCTTGATATAGACTTCTTCCATTCCTTGAACGACAATTGACTTTTTTGAAGGGTCTTCATAAATCTTGACCTTGCGCTCTTCTGATTCCGCTGTGAGCAACAAATCTCTTAGCTCTTCATTGTATAATTCAATGAATGAAATCTTAACTGAGAATTCTGGGTTTTTCTCCAAGTTTTTGAAGAGATCAACAAGGGTCCTTGGAATTATACCAGCGTTCTCAGATAGTCTGTTACCAGCCATTTCGATATCACCGCTCATTGTGTAAGTTTTCCCCGTCCCCGTCTGGCCATAAGCAAAAACAGTACAGTTATAACCTTGTAACATTTCCTGCAAGACGCTTTTGGCAATCCCTTCATACATCATATCTTGGTCACTCTCAGCACCGAACACTCTATCAAATGTATAGGTTTTGTTACTGACACTTAAGGGACCTGTTTGTAGTACAACTTCTTTTCCCATATGCCCCATTGTTGATACCACAACACCGCTATTCTCTTTGATTTCTCTATCATTTCTAGAGCGGCATCTCACATACACAGATATGTTACTCTCTTCCATCTGGACATCACTTAGTCGCGAGTTTGAGGACTTTGTTTTCTGAGCATAGGTTGATTTAGACGGAGTAGCTGTAGCGATCGAGGCTCTGGAAGATTTATCATTCGGCTGGGGAACTCTTTGGCGCTGGACAGACGTGAGAGGCGCTGCCATTGACGAGCGGTTGGGTCTCATGGACTTTCTCTCCACCATTTTCAAGCTTTGTTTGGTGCGATTCAGAGCTCGGGTCTGAGCCTTTGTTTACCTTTGTTTCAAGGCCTCATTTGTTTATTTACATATTTGACGCGAAAGATCTCTTGTGTACAAATTTTGTGGTACGAACAGCACGATCTATCGCCATGGCAACTCTATGTGACACACACAAAAGAGGGAATTTTCGTGGCACTCACGTGAGTTTACGAAATTATACTGTTTGCTAGCGTTTTGGAACAGTTATAAAGAAAGAGTTTCGAACGAGATAAGAAGTTTCCTTTGCCATTGAGATGGTTTGGTTCATACAGACATAGATAAGATGTTCACCCGTTCCTTGCTGAGATCCACCGTTTCTATTGGGAGAATTAATAGTGCCCGTGCCACTGCAACTCCTGCTTTTGTTAGAGGTATTAGAACTTTCAAACAGGAAGACCAACCAAGATTAAGAATTGGATCTACTGCTCCAAACTTCCAGGCTGAAACCACTGAGGGTAAGTTGGACTTCCATGATTGGATTGGTAACTCATGGGCTGTTTTGTTCTCCCACCCAGCAGACTTTACCCCTGTGTGTACAACTGAATTGGGTGCCTTTGCTGCCCTTCAAGACGAGTTCAACAAGAGAAATGTCAAACTAATTGGTCTTTCTGCTGAAAGTGTCAACAGTCATCAGACCTGGATCAAAGACATCGAGGACATTACTCCTGAACTCAAGAACTTCACATTCCCAATCATTGCCGATGTCGACAGAGAAGTGTCTTTCTTGTATGACATGGTTGACGAAGAAGGATTCAAAAATTTGAACGGTGGTATTGTCCAAACCATCAGATCTGTGTACATCATTGATCCAAGCAAGAAGATCAGAATCACATTCACATATCCACCATCCACAGGACGTAACTCTGCCGAAGTCTTAAGAGTTATTGACGCATTGCAATTGGCTGACGGCAAAGGCGTTGTCACTCCTATTGACTGGACTCCGGGAAAGGATGTCATCATTCCTCCAACTGTGAAGAACGAAGACGCCAAAAAGAAATTTGGTGAGTTCAGAGAAGTCAAACCATATTTACGTTACACTAAGGTTGACTGAATACAGAGGGATCAGCTTACATATTCATTGAATAAAAAACAAATCGTTTACATTTATTTCAAACAGACAACGAAAACAACAAAAGTATCGCTTGTTGTGACAATGTAGCTGCACTGCAATGACAGGTATTCTCTTTTCGTGTGTATGTGGCCCGGGGAGACCGCTAAGGAAATTTACTGGGGTGCGTGTCCTGCCGAAAAGATGGAGCCGCCAGACTCCAGAGGGAAAAAATTGAACTTTCAGCTAGTAGCTAAAAACTAAATCAATAGAATCACCACTACCAACAGAGTGAAATAAAAACCCTGAGTAATCTGACACTTTCAGCAAATTGCGCGTGACAAGAGACCTAATATCCTGTGGTTATACAAATAGACGCGGTGTACAACAACTGTGCTTAGCTTCCCTGGCCATCCAAAATCACACTTTAGCTACCTCCACTATAAGCTGATCATCGAATACCTGCTAGCGAGTCTTCTACCCCAGCAAGATGAGCAACAACTTCACCGATACAAGCAACTATGCTCAGCAACAACAGCAGCAGCAGCAGCAGCAGCAACAGCAACGACAACAACAGCAACAACAGCACACTAACACGAACAATCACACACCGCTTCCTATCAAACCATATCCAGTGCAAATACAACCTCAAACTCAGAGATCACACTCTACGCCCGCTCCTCCGCTGCTACCAGCTACAAAGAAAAGACCCCACGATACCACAACTGCCACATCCACTGCTTTGAGTGCACCATCTAATAAACAGCGGAAGAAACAGGGCACCAAGTCTGAGGACAACAACAAGCTCAGCACGTTGGCATCTATTGCTGCCAACTCACCACCACCTCAATCAAACCAAGAACAACTAGAGCATTCTCCTCCTTTCTCCCAATCTCAGATAAATCAGACACCAGGACAAAGTCATGGTCACAATCAAGGCGCTGCAGGTCATAGACCAGTCACATCATGTACGCATTGTCGTCAGCACAAGATCAAGTGTAACGCTTCTGAGAGATTTCCTAGCCCTTGTCAAAGATGTGAGAAAATGGGACTCACGTGTGAAATAGATCCACAATTTAGACCAAGAAAGGGGAGTCAGATCCAAAGTTTAAGAAATGATGTTGATGAACTCAAGCTGAAGATTGAATATCTGCAAAGAAATGAATCATTGATTGCACAAGCTATAGCCAATCAGTCAAGTCAGGCTACAGGTAATTTACATGCCCCTCAAATAAGTTCACCACTAAATGCATTTGCTTCTACCGAGGCTTCCCAATCACCTCCAACTTCTGTCAAAACCATTCTGAAGAGAGAGCCACAACTACTCATGGATAGAAGAAACTCAAGCCCTTCATCAAGACAAAGTGCATCTCCAAGCTCCATTCCTCAATTGCTCAATGATTCGGCTCCAACAAATAGTGACCAGAAGGATTTACCACCGTTTTTGGAAATGTCTGTCAGAGCTAATTCTCCAGTATCTGAGGATCATGCAACAAATTCGCCTCACTCTCAAAGATCCGGTGTTTCAAACTCGAACTCCAACATTGCCGAGTTTGTCTTGGGTGATGTCAATCTCTCATTGAGAAAAGCTAACGAGTTACATGATAGATTCATCAAAGACTACCTACCTTCTTTCCCCATTATGTCCTCGAATAATGCCTCCGAGTTGTATTCTCAATCGCAACTGTTGTTCTGGACAGTATGTCTTACTGCTTGCCTATCAGACCCTGATCCAACTCTATACAATCAACTGTCATCATTGATCAAACAGTTGGCTATTGAAACTTGTTGGATTAGAACACCCAGATCAACACATATATCGCAGGCTTTACTGATTCTATGTATGTGGCCGCTACCCAATCAAAAAGTTTTGGATGACTGTTCATATAGATTTGTTGGATTGGCAAAGAGTTTGGGTTACCAATTGGGTTTACACAGAGGCAAGTTTATGTCTGAATTTTCAAGAACTCAAGTATCTTTACCTGATGCAGAAAAATGGAGAACAAGAACCTGGTTAGGGATTTTCTTTGCAGAACAATATTGGGCTTCACAGTTAGGCCTACCACCTTCTTTACAAACAGACTATTTGGTTGAGAATGCAAGAATTGATAGAAACCTACCTAAAAACTTTAGGTCTCTAATCTCTCTATCAATATTTCAGGCCAAGTTAGTGAATGTCATGGGATCGAGTGTGATAAGTCCAGACGGGCTCACAGAAGCCAGAAATAGAGCTGGTTCCTTAGCAATTTTGGAAAGAGAATTGGAAAGACTTGTTTTCAAATTGGAAATTGACGATTTATCCGTGGAAATCTATTATTTATATGTCAAATTAACTATATGTTGCTTTGCTTTCTTACCTGAAACACCTACTGAAGATCAAACAAAATATGTGACAGTGGCATATCTAGCTGCTACTAGAGTTATCACTCTCGTTTCTAAGATCTTGGAATCGAAAAACTTGATTGAACTCCCTATTTATATTAGACAAAGTGTCACTTATGCTGCTTTTATTTTATTTAAACTACACTTGACTCCTTTATTGCTGGATAAATATGTTGATTCTGCAAGACAATCTATTGTCACTGTTCATAGACTTTTCAGAAATCAACTATCTGCTTGGAAAAATGTTGAAAATGATATTTCAAGAACCGCCCAAGTGCTTGAAAAATTGAATTATGTTCTTTTCACACATCCTGAAATCTTTACAGAACATGAAGGGATTGTTACAAGAATGAGATCACATCTGACCGGTTCTTTGTTCTACGATCTAGTATATGCTGTCCATGAAGCAAGAAGACGAGCTTTGGAAGGAGGTAACGAAGAAAAGAAAACTATTGATCATTCGTCGTTCAGAAAGGATAAATCAAGACCAGTGCCATTACCATTTTACAATCAGATTAATAAAGATGATTTTCAAACCATTACAACTACAACTCCAGGCGGGACAACCATCACCACTTTGGTTCCAACAGAAAATGCAATGACCACAGCCACAGCCAGTGCCACTGCCGCTGGTTTGGCAAAACCAACCGAGATCAAAGGTATCCCTGTCTCGATGTTGGAATCTACGGGGAGTATTCCAGCAGGTGCCAATAGCTTAGCAAACTCCAATAATGTTTCTTCATCGAACATACCAGATCTGAGAAAGATTGCAAACAAAAATGCTACCCAATCCAATATAAACATCTCGCAACCAAGACCACAAGGTGTACAAACAACCAATAGGGCTAAATCTGAACAGGAAATGGCTAACATGACGGGAACGTTGACACCAAGTAATCCTGCTCAATATTCTTATGATTTTAGTGGCTTGAATGGTGTTCCATCTCCGGGACAGGCCTCTGCATTGAGCTTTGATTTGAATGGAGCTGAGAATTCTGGAGCTTCAAGAGAAGACTTCAACAGTTTTTTCCAACAACAAGGTGCAGGAAATTGGATGGAGGGTACTGATGATTTTCTTGGATGGTTTGATATGAACATGGCACCAGAGTTTTGATGCCCTCAACCTAACTGTGTATTATATTTGATAACTTATTCATTTTTGGGCCTTATTTCTTATGTTTTCCTGTTAAAGTATGTCTCTATAATGAAATCCAAGGACAAGGACGTATGTACATACATACTATGTATGACACTAACCTTGGTGTCCGGATGCGTAAATACAATTTTCTTTCAACCCCTGAAAAACAGCTTCGTTTCTTTGACGGCAGAAAATATCCATGAGATGAATTCAGTGAACAAGTAATTTCTGCTCAAGGGGAATTCTCTATAAAAGGTGTCATGAGCTTCTACCTTGTGTTTTTTTGTAGTGTTTCCATGATGCTATATTACAACTATGTCGTTTGCAGACATTGTGCATGAAGTGTGGTCAACCTGTCAACTCGGAAGGTCATGGGATCTTGTGCGCTTCTACGGAAGAATCATGGCAATGAAAGAAGCTGAAGAGTACGATAGGAAGCGCGGACCAATTCCTTTGGTGTCCAGCTTTCCAATAGAGCTTCAGGAAGAAATTCTTGATCAGCTTGATATGGATGAGTTCTTGGATTATTTGAGATTGGACCCCGTGCTTAATAAGACCGTCAGATATATCTGTCTTGATCCAAAGTATGACAATTTCAGGTTGCGATATATAAACAGAGCAGATTGCTATGATACCGATCCCCTTCATGTCTCTCATACCGTACTTATGATATCAAATGAGACATTGTCACTAGGCTACGGGGATATTGTCATCAAGAAACTCGAACAATTACCACGTTCTTGTTTTACGAGAATAGTCATCAGTAATCACGAGGTTGATGCTGAACGGAAGACTAGACGCCCGCATTTATCCAAATTTGTGAGATCAGTTCAACAAAGCTCCTTGAACATGCAAAATATCCGGATCTACCCAGTTGGAGCTTTTGGGCTAGAGAATATCATTGAGCTAGACTTCAACTTGGTAAGACTCAACAATTTAAAAGATCTAGTAATTCAGGGGTCCTCTTTTTCCAAGTTGACACCAAAAATATGTGCAAGGCAGTTGAGAAAGCTGGAGACATTGGAGATTTTTGACTGTTCATCATCTGCTCTTCAACTCATATTTGGATTGACAGATGGTGAATCTATCGCACCCTTCGAAAAGCTGAAAGGTTTATCCATCCTTTCGCATATTGACGATATGCATACTGATCTTACCCAGCGTCGACATAAGCATGAACTAATCTCATTCGAAGGATATAGATGCGATCAAGTTTTCCCCAAGCTGGAATACGCAGGATTTACACATGTTGCTGATTTCAAAAACGTTTGTTTTGGTGAGAAATTGAGATGTTTGCATATTGCCATGCCGTCCAAAGAGGAAGGAGCCCACCAATCAAGGTTTGAGTTTAGCAATGTGTACGCTCCAGGAATCAAACATTGCACCATTTGCTTTGATCTGGAAAGCAGGCCAGAAGTAAGACCTGTTAATATGGGGATAAGGGGAATGTTCATACCTAATGTAACACCATATTGCTCAATGCACTGAAATATACAACCAAATCCATTGCTCAACAATATTAGTACCGTGTATGCTTTTCTAAACACCTTGTAAAGAATATAAAGTTAAAGATAAATAAAGGGATAGTACGTCGACAGAACATCAAAGGATATCGTTAAAAAAGAGAAAAAAACAAATATTCACTCATCATCATCTCTTGGGTCCCCTATCCCATCTTCATAAATCGCAAAAACGGTTTCAGATTCAGGTAAACAAGGAGAATCGTAAATCTTACAAATTCTTTGCTCACCTCTCCCCTTCTTCAAACTTAATCTTGTAGTTGAAGAGTGTGCAATGATATTACCCCCAATTGGCTTCTTTGGATCAGGATTGAACATCATACCACCATCCACTTGTGCAACGACTTGATTTGTTATCACAACTGCAATTCCAAATTCATCTGCCAATCTTTGTAAAGTTCTCATGTATTTAGCAACATGCATCTGCCTGGCTGATAATTCACCTCTACCGGAGAAGTCAGTTCTGTATAAAGCCATGATGGAATCCACAATCAACAAAGAAAATCTCGACTCAGCCATCATAGCAGCAGCTTGGTTCAACAAAGACAACTGATGCTCAGCGTTATAAGCTCTCGCATAAGCAACATTATCCAAGGCGTCATCCTCATTCAAACCATATCGTTTAGCAATGGACACCAATCTCACAGGTCTGAAAGTCCCCTCTGTATCAATATAAAGACATTTTCCTTCACCACCACCCATATCGATAGGTAACTGACATGTAACAGCCAAAGTGTGACATAGTTGTGATTTCCCAGTTCTAAATTCTCCAAAAATCTCGGTGATGGATCCTGTCTCAACACCTCCTCCTAATAAAGTGTCCAACTGTTTGGATCCAGTGGTCAAACAGATCAACTCTGAACGTCTATGATGAAACTCAGAGGCTGTAGTGAACCCCATAGGGACTAACTTTGAGGCTTCGGCAAGAAGTTTGTCAGCTTTGGCCTCAGAAATACCTTTCACCTGGATGAGGGCTCTCTTTGGACTGGAAAAAGATGTTAGTTTGTTGTAAATCATGATAGGTTTCTAGGATAATACATACGTGTAAGCGATGGCCTCAACAGTGTTGAACCCAGCCTCCATCAACTTCTTGATGTCACCAGAAGTGATTCCATTCCCCTGTGATTTATCTGTTAGTAACAAAGAATTTTACCTGCTGCACTAAGTTGAATTTTCACTCACTTCAACTTTGCTGATTGGTATAGGCCCATAAGCCATGTCATCGTCTTCCTCCATTTGCACATTTGGCTCTTCCTCTGCGTCTTGTGTGGTCATATTGTGAGTTCGACTAATTTCTCCTTCGTGGACAATTACCAGTTCTTCTAAACTGATACTTTAAACCGTTTTTTTCGCCACCAGATCTGGTTTTGTTTGTTTGTTTTGATTTGCGCGTACGCGTGAGGGCGGGCCAAAAAAAGTGAAACGACAAACGCGAAAACGCGAGAGTCACGTGCGGATGTCATTTGCGCCAATGGAGGAAACTGGTGTTACCTATTTGGGTCTTACGACGCAGTCGTTGATGTATGCAAATCTGCAAAAATGCGCAATTTCTGCACTGTATTTGTGCCAGCACCAATTATAATCCGCATCAATCAACATGAAATTGTGGTAGAGAGCACATTTCGGCGAAAGACCGACAGTTTTACCATAGAGATCGACATTCTTGAGATTTTGGAAAAGCACGAGAGACAGCCAAGTTGATGAGCACAGGGATTAGAGGAGTTTATACCGATGGATTGAGTACCGTTGATTGATCTTGTGGTACCTGCTTCTGTAGCAAAAACTTCTGGGATTTGTATCATGAAAAAAAAGGATAATTCTGAGCCATCTCTTCAACTTGACCTGAAATCTCTAGTGTAACTGAGGACTATCATAATTATTTTGTGATACATCACACTCAGACATTTTGCTCAAAAGGAACAGATTTCAAAATCTCACGCAGAAGTGGAGGACGCCCAACTGCAACTGCAACTAATCAAATCTTCAAACCACGAATCCTAGATTACTAGAGCTTTGCCATTGAAAACCCATAAAATAGCCACTCAACAAGCAGCTATTATGACAGGAGTGAGTATTATAAGCCCTCCAGGGACCTGTGTGCAGGAAGTGTGTTTTTTTTTTGCCCGCTTAATTTAGACCCAGATTTCTTTCAACTATCATTAAATTTAAGCTCAGTACTAACCTTAAAAACTTAGATCTATTATCCTTCACGGTCCTCAACGGCCTCGAACACGCCAACCACCATTACATCGTCAAAGAGACTTTCCCACTTCAGCTCTCCTTCATCCAGCACAGACGACCTCAAACTCTTTCTCCAGTCAGAACTTGACAGATTCGATTCCGAGACAGTGGTTGATCCCCT
Organism: Xingzhongia strasburgensis; assembly: GCA_030574715.1. Lineage (NCBI taxonomy): Eukaryota > Fungi > Ascomycota > Saccharomycetes > Phaffomycetales > Wickerhamomycetaceae > Xingzhongia > Xingzhongia strasburgensis. Next base: position 230,368 of record JAJMFO010000003.1, read on the forward strand.
AGACACAAGTCTCTCCATGATCAAACCATCCCCAAACTTTGTCAACATAAGTGAGCTCAACAATGGCTCCACTACATACCTTGCCTCGCGCCAAATGAACATCAACATTTCTAAAGAGGTCATCAATGAACTACCTGAGGAAGAGGAGGAAGAAGAGGAAACGCTAATAGATGGTATGATTATATCAGAAGCTTCCAAATACAAACAGATTGCACAAGATATTTTCACTCTCAAGTTCAAAGACGTACCAATTGAATCTTACGCCTCTTTCATTGGGACGAACCAACCAGAAAACTTGGCTGTATGCACAGAATTTATGAAGTTGTTGAAACCATGGAAACCATCCCTTTTAGACTCGCTAAGATTCTTATGTTCAAAGATATATCTTGTTGGAGAATCAACCCAAATAGATCAAATTCTGGAAGTGTTTGCCAAAAGCTGGCATAGATCCTTTCCCAAGAACCAGATTGGAGATTACAGAAGTATTCATATCGTGTGTTTCTCTCTTTTCATCTTGAACTCTGATCTTCATAACGAATCCAACCAAGAGAATAAATTTACCAAAGATGAGTTTGTTGAGAATACGATAATGGCACTTAATGAAGAGAGTCTAATCGATCTAAATGATGGGTTTGATGTTCTTGAAAGATTATTAAAATCGTTTTACGAATCAATTCATGATCAACAATTGGAAATATTGAGAGATATGAATCAGAAAATACGAAGAAGCTCAAAGAGAAATGTATCATCCAACTCGAATTCGTCCAAGACAAGAGTGGATTCTGTATCCAATATTTCTGTGAGATCAAATAGAAACTCTAAAAGACTTTCATCTATTGGATCATCTGTCTCATTGCATCGAATTGCCTCATTAACAGAGCCTTCCGATATAAATTATAACGTCGATTATCAAAAGGATGATTTTGATGATAAACTGGAAAAATTGGGACCTCCATGGGCGATTGAAGGTATAATGAAATCAGAGAGTGCTTCTAATGTGATGAAAAAGAAGAAGACTAGTTGGTTTGCAAGATTGACACACTCTAATACGATCACTTCAGAACTTGATATTTATAACATCAAGGATTGGAAACAAAGTATAGTGGTGATCTCAAAAGGTTTACTGAAGCAGTATTCATTTGGATCAACTTCTGATCGGAAGAATTTCATGAAGACAAGATCTGATAAGTTTGTGAACACTGTGCTTACCTATAACTTATATTCAGCTACAGCGTCATTAGTTGGTGATATCATTGTCTCAAACTCTCAGAATAAAACCACAGGTGTTGCATGGGTCTTGACAATCCCAAACTTATTGAACAATGACTATTCACAAGATCAAAAGATTGTCTATTACGCTCCCAATGCCAAGATTGCAAACAATTTCATTGAGACTTGTAATTTCTGGGCTGCAAGAATCACTTCAATCCCAAGCACTGAGGATGAGATTGTCACTAATGCAGAATATGGATGGAGTAACGATGTGCTCACCAAGAACATGGGATTAGACACTATTGCCATCCAGAAATGGGAATGCTTACTCTCTATTGAGTCGTCATTCATTCCGTCAGCTTTTGCCCTTTCTGATCAGTTTGATTATTTGAAGACGTATATGGAGAAAATTGAACAGACAATGGAGGCGCACAACAAACTGAAACCCGTTTTGCAAAGAGTCTGGGGTAAGAAATCTTTAAAGAATCAATACGATCTTGTTATGACGAACTGGTGTGAGAAATATGCTTATTTGTACAAACAAAGAGAGAAGTATAAGATATACATGGACTCTTTGGCATTTGCCCTATCGTTCAGGGCCTCAAGAGTATGATCTCTTTTGAAACTGAAAATGGAAAATGAACTCACAACGATATAATGATAGATTTTAATAATATTTAATGCCAAAAGGATGACTGTACGAGTTCGTTTTTATTGAAAGTTCATGGCTCAATAGTTGATAGTTTGTAAGGTTATAGATTATTATGATGTGTCCCGTACCGCTGGCCGCGAAATCTTGAAGGCGAAATGAAAAGCTCAGTTTGGAGATTCACACCAGAAGCGCAGAGAAATAAAGAGTGTGTTTGACACAATAGGAAGAGTTCTCTATACAATTGACCATGTCCGATCCAAGCTCTATTAATGGTATGTGGAATAACCATTCTGAGTGGCGGCTTTTTGGCTGAAATCCGACATCAATTGAATCACAAAAAAGCGCTGATGTCTCAGGAAATTGCCACTATATTATTATCAAGAGATAGATATACTAACAATTTTGCCCATAGGTGGTTCTGTTGTTGCCATGGTCGGTAAAGACTGTGTTGCTATAGCATGTGATTTACGTCTTGGACAACAATCGCTTGGTCTTTCTAATAAATTTGAGAAGATTTACAACTACGGAAATGTTTACTTAGGACTAACAGGATTAGCCACCGATGCACAAACGTTATCCGAGGTGTTTAGACTAAAAACAAACTTATACAAACTTAGAGAGGAGAGAAAGATCGAGCCTGAATCTTTTGCTAATTTGGTGTCATCAACATTATATGAAAAAAGATTTGGACCATATTTTGTTGGACCAGTTGTTGCTGGGATCAATTCTATTACTGAAAAACCATTCATTTGTGGGTTTGATACAATCGGATGTATTGATCTTGCCAAAGATTTCATTGTGGGTGGTACAGCTAGTGATCAGCTATATGGGATGTGTGAATCGTTATATGAACCAAACTTAGAACCTGAAGATTTATTCGAAACCATCAGTCAAGCACTTTTGAATGCCGCAGATCGTGATGCATTATCAGGATGGGGTGCTGCAGTATATATCATCACAAAGGATAAGGTCGTCAAGAGATATTTGAAATCGCGTCAAGATTAGAAGGAGATGTGCTACATTTATATAGTGTTGTAATTCTAAACCTGGAAAGGGGAAACTTTTATCTGTACTATAGAACGGTTGTAAGTCTGTTTGTATATACATGTCATTATGAAGTAAGCGAAGGACAATAATAGAGATAAGAATGATCAGTTTTGACCTCTCTTGGCCTTTTCTCTCTCCAAAATCTTCTTCAAGAATTCATCTTCACCAAATTCATCATCTTTCAATTTTTTCCAACTTTGATTCATTTTTCTCTGTTTCTCTTTACTCTGTAAAATCAAATGTTTCTGTGTCTCCATTCTGGCCTCGTGCAGACACTTTGTTAGTGCTTCCTTCTCATTGTTACAAATCCCTAAACATCTCTTTATGTATGATTTCTGGTGGCATTTATCAAGGGCTTCTATAAGCTCGGAACACGCTTTCGCAAGTTAGTTTGAGTTCAGTAAAAACATGGTGTGACACAGGTACTTACATATAAATCTTGGAGAGTCTAGTTGTGGATGCATAGTGTGTTTTTCGGTGGGAAGTGCTGTTGAAGAAGAGAAATAGTCAATAGGTAACGGGATTTGATTAAGCTGTGTATGGCTCGTTCTGCGGTTTTTTTTTTCTTTTTTCTTCTTAGATAGTAATTCCGGGACACTTGATGGTCGGAAGTGGGCGAAATATATATGTAGAGAAAACTGTTCAACTATCACAAATACCTAGTAGAGCCAAACCAGAACACCATCAAGAGCTGTACACAATCAAATGTCACAAGAAGAGAAAGCCAATATACCGAGTGCTATCAGCGCACAAAAAGAGAAATACCGCTTGAGAAGACGGAAACAGATGATAAATTTCTTTGGTGCTACTGCTTTGACACTGCTGAGTGCCAGAATCGCATACAGAGGAGTTCAGACGAGACGCTACATACCACAACTATTCAGTGCAAACCACATCCCACCACCATTCTCTTTCCACAGAGATGCCATCCTAGCAGTGACACATGCTACTTGTCTTGCGACGACAGGCTTTGCCATGGCCGTGACCGGTGTGTGCTGGACATGGGACGTCTCAAACGTCAAGGAGTTTGCTTACAAGGCCAAGAAGCTGTTTGGTGGAGAGGCGAGTGAGAAGCGTATTAGTAGCATGACCTTGGATGAGGAGTCTTTGAGTGTCCAGGATGCCATCAACAAGCTGCTCAACGGTGAGGACATCACCGAGGAGGTTGCCACTGCAGTAGGACATTAGTTCAATCATATACATAAAGCATTTTTACCTCCTCTAGAGAGCTATTAGACCACATAATAAACATTCTGTACATATATAAATGTGTCAATTGTAACCATGGTTGTTGTTCTCATTCGAAATTTCTGGAAAAGTTGAAATTCTGCCATTGCTGAGCGGTTAAATCACTCAACGTGTACTGAAAAACATAACAAACAAGCGCTATTTCTTCTTCTCCTACACCAACTGAGCTAATAAAGGAAGAGCTATTGAGGCATGTCATTCTACAACAGAACTGTCGAGGAGGTGCTCGAGGAGCTCGGCACCGACGCTGACTACGGTCTCACAACTTCAGATGTGCAAGAGCGCTTGGAGCAATACGGTGCTAATTCGCTACCTAAAGAACCTCCAACATCAATATGGAAGTTGATCCTTGGTCAATTCGAGGATCAATTGACCTTAATATTGCTTGCCTCCGCAGCTGTGTCCTTTGCCCTTGCTGTGAGCGAGGGTGATCTTTCCTGGTCAGCTATGGTGGACCCTATGGTGATTTTAACAATCTTGGTGCTTAACGCGATTGTGGGTGTCCAGCAAGAAAGCTCTGCAGAATCAGCCATATCTGCTTTGAACGAGTACTCTTCATCCGATGTGAAAGTCTTAAGAAAGGGGAAACTCATCCATGTGAAGCAAGAATTCCTGGTTCCTGGTGATATAATTGATCTTGGTGTGGGTGATATCGTTCCCGCTGACGCTAGAATCGTTAAAATCTTCTCTCAGTCTTTAAGATGTGATCAATCAATTCTAACTGGTGAGAGTGAATCGGTATTGAAAGATGTTGAGCCTGTTTCTATCAAAAATGCTGTTAAGCAAGAACAAACAAACATTGTCTTTTCCGGTACCACTATTGTGGCAGGTCATGTTAGAGCTGTTGTGATTCTCACAGGTGAGAAAACCGCAATTGGTGATATTTATACAGATATCACTTCCCAAATCTCTCAGCCAACTCCTTTGAAGGAAAAATTGGATGAATTTGGTGATTTATTGGCAAAATTTATCACTGTTATTTGCGTTGCTGTTTGGATCATTAACTATAACAATTTCAGTGATCCTGTTCATGGCGGTTATTTGAAAGGTGCAATCTATTATTTCAAAATTGCAATTGCCCTAGCGGTTGCTGCTATTCCTGAAGGTTTATCTGTTGTTATCACCACTTGTTTAGCTCTTGGTACTAAGAAGATGGCAAAGCAAAATGCTATTGTGAGAAGCTTATCCAGCGTTGAGACTTTAGGTTCTACAAATGTCATTTGCTCTGATAAAACTGGTACTTTAACAACCAATCAAATGGTTGCACATAACTTGGTTTTCTTCAAGAATACTTCAAGATTAACAAATCTGACAATTTCTGGTCATTCCTTCGATCCTAATGGTGAAGTCATTGATGAAAATGAACACGCCGTCAACTTACCAGATTCAAGATATCCTATCCTACACAAAGTGTCACAAATAAGTGCTCTTTGTAATGATGCTAATGTCGTTTATAGTGATAACAGTACCTCATACAAATGCATTGGTGAACCAACTGAAGCTGCCTTGAAGATTATGGTGGAAAAACTATCAGTAGAAGCTCAAGAAGAATCTACATCTGTGACACCAATCTCTGATCTATATAATAGACAATATCCAAGATTAGCAACATATGAATTCACAAGAGATAGAAAATCTATGTCTGTTTTGATCAAGACTCAATCTAAAAAAACTGACTCATTTGAATTATTAGTGAAGGGTGCTCCTGAAAACATCATTTCAAGATCAAATAGATTCTTGAATCAAGCCACGGGATCCATCAGAGTTGATAAGTTCACAGAAAGACGTCGTGATCACTTGTTGTCAACAGTGGAAGAGTATGCTTCGCAAGGTTATAGAATTATTGCATTGGCATACAAAGAAGAAGTTGATGAAGATTTAGCCAAGAATGCAATCAGCTCTGAAGATTATGAACTACTGGAGACCGATTTGATTTTTGTTGGCTTTGCTGCGATCATTGATCCACCACGTCCTGAGGTCGCTCAATCCATCACTGACTGTAATAATGCAGGAATTAGAGTCATAGTCATCACAGGGGATTCACCAACCACTGCAGAGAACATTTCGAGACATATTGGTATCTTCAATGAGGATGAGGATACTAGTGGTTTGATCTTGACTGGGAGAGAGTTTCAAGAATTATCAGATGATGAGAAATCTAAGGCAGTGGAAAAAGTTCGATTATTTGCTAGGGTGGAACCAAGTCATAAATCATTATTAGTGGATTATTTACAAAAATCTGGAAATATTGTGGCAATGACTGGAGATGGTGTCAATGATGCTCCAGCTTTGAAAAAAGCAGATATTGGTGTTTCAATGGGATCAGGTACCGATGTTGCAAGGTTGGCTTCTGATTTGGTTTTACAAGATGATAATTTTGCCACTATTGTTAATGCTGTTAAAGAAGGAAGACTGATCTATAACAACACTAGACAATTTATTCGTTATTTGATTTCTTCAAACATTGGTGAAGTTGTTTCAATTTTTTTAACTGCTGCATTAGGTTTACCAGAAGCTTTGATTCCAGTTCAATTATTATGGGTTAATTTGGTTACTGATGGTTTACCTGCTTCTGCTTTAGGTTTCAATCCTCCAGATCTGAAAATCATGTCCAAACCTCCAAAATCCAAAGATGAACCTTTAGTTAGTGGATGGTTATTATTTAGATATATTGTTGTTGGGACATATGTTGGTGTCGCTACGGTCTTTGGATACGTTTGGTACTTTATGTTTTATGAACAGGGACCCCAAATCACATTCAATCAATTGAGTCATTTCCATCATTGTTCTTTGGAATTCCCTGAGATTGGATGCTCGATGTTTACTAATGAACATTCAACTGAAGCCTCCACCATCTCTTTGAGTATTCTGGTCATCATTGAGATGTTGAATGCCATGAACAATCTTTCTGAGTCTGATAGTTTGTTAACATTCCCAATTTGGAAAAACGTGTATTTGATTTTGGCCATTATCTTATCTGTTATTCTGCATTTCGGTATCCTTTATATTCCTTGGTTAGCTGTGTTGTTCAATGTTGTGCCATTGAACAAAGAAGAGTGGATAGCCATTCTTGTGATCTCATCTCCAGTTATTGTACTTGATGAACTATTCAAACTATACGAGAGACTATTTCTTATTCCTCAGTCTATGATTGACGATGACCATGAAGAGAAGAAGAGCAAGTGAATTTTATATACAAACAAAATACATTAATAGAAAGAAAGATCTATGATAAAAGCCAAGTCTGTACTAGCCACAAGTGTCACTAGTACTAGCCCCATTTACCTATTCTGGAGGCCATCTACAACAAATATTTCAAAAGTCACATGTTCTTGTGCAATTTTTCGCATGTGATAGTCGGCCTATTTTTTGCGCTCCGGCAACGGGCATTTTGCGCAGGAGTTTTGGGATAATTTTTGTTTTTTTTTGCACATGAATTTTTGCCTGAAGACTTCGTTTAGTGCAATGACTCGGAGTTGCAGAGAACTAATAGCTGATTTTTTTGTGTAGTAATGGCTCGTTAATTGTCTATCAGTGGGATGAATACGTCCAATTGATCCTGAAGAGCTCGAATAATGAGCAAAAAGAGGGTACTCACATACTAAAAATGACTTCTTTTCGCAAGATAATCAACCTGTAGTCTCGTATGGAGTTTTCAATTTTTTGATCTCGAGTGCGGCGCGAACCAACCACACATGCCTGGCGTCGACGATGGGCAAAATTTTCCATATAAATAAGCTTCGATTCCCATATGGCCTTTTGCCCTTTCCCACTTTCTCTCTTTTCATCAATTGATCAATTGAAAACCCCACATATACAAAACAAAATGGTCCAATCATCCGTTTTAGGTTTCCCACGTATCGGTGCTCAAAGAGAACTGAAAAAGACCACCGAAGCCTACTGGTCTGGTAAGGTCACCGTCGATGAATTATTCAAAGTCGGTAAAGAAATCAGAGCCACCAACTGGAAGAAGCAAAAAGATGCTGGTGTTGATGTCATCGCTTCCAACGATTTCTCCTTCTACGACCAAGTCTTAGACTTGTCCTTGTTGTTCAACGTCATCCCAGACCGTTACACCAAGTACGATTTGCAACCAATTGATGTTCTTTTCGCTATGGGTAGAGGTTTGCAAAGAAAAGCCACTGAAACTGAAAAGGCTGTTGATGTTACTGCTTTGGAAATGGTTAAATGGTTTGACTCTAACTACCATTACGTTAGACCAACTTTCTCCCACTCCACTGAATTCAAATTGAACGGTCAAAAACCAGTTGATGAATATTTGGAAGCCAAGGAACAAGGTATCGAAACCAGACCTGTCTTAGTTGGTCCAGTCTCTTACTTGTTTTTGGGTAAAGCTGACAAAGATTCTTTAGATTTGGAACCAATTACCTTGTTGGAAAAGATTTTGCCAGTTTACGCTGAAATTTTGAAGAAATTGGCCGATGCCGGTGCTAAATCTGTCCAAATTGATGAACCTGTTTTAGTTTTGGACTTGCCAGAAAACGTTCAAGCTGCTTACAAGACTGCTTATGAATTCTTGGCTAAACAAGACGGTTTACCAGCCATCACCATCGCCTCCTACTTCGGTACCGTTGTTCCAAACTTGTCTGCTATCAAAGGTTTACCAGTTGCTGGTTTCCACGTTGATGCTGTTAGAGCTCCAGAACAATTGGACGAAGTTATTGCTGCTTTGACCCCAGAACAAACTTTGTCTGTCGGTGTCATTGACGGTCGTAACATCTGGAAAGCCAACTTTGCTACTGCTACTGAATTGGTTCAAAAAGCCATCACTGCATTGGGTAAGGACAGAGTCATTGTTGCTACTTCTTCCTCTTTGTTGCACACTCCAGTTGACTTGAACAACGAAACCAAATTGTCTGCTGAAATCAAAGATTTCTTCTCTTTTGCTACCCAGAAATTGGATGAAGTTGTTGTCGTTGCTAAATCTGTCTCTGGTGAAGATGTCTCTGCTGCTTTGGACGCCAACGCTAAATCTGTCTCTGCTCGTGCTTCTTCTTCCATCACCAACGATGAAAAGGTTAAGGCTAGAGTTGCTGAAGTCAATGATGCTTTAGGTCGTCGTGCTTCTCCATTCACAGAACGTATTAAAGAACAAGCTCCAATTTTCAAGTTGCCATTGTTCCCAACCACCACCATTGGTTCCTTCCCACAAACCAAAGATATCAGAATCAACAGAAACAAATTCACCAAGGGTACTATTACCAAGGAAGAATACGAAAAGTTCATTGAATCTGAAATTGAAAAAGTTGTTAGATTCCAAGAAGAAGTTGGTTTGGATGTTCTTGTCCATGGTGAACCAGAAAGAAATGATATGGTTCAATACTTTGGTGAACAATTGAAAGGTTTCGCCTTCACTCAAAACGGTTGGGTTCAATCTTACGGTTCCAGATACGTCCGTCCTCCAATTATTGTTGGTGATGTTTCTAGACCAGCTCCAATGTCTGTTAAAGAATCTGTGTACGCTCAATCTATCACTACCAAACCAATGAAAGGTATGTTGACTGGTCCAGTCACCATTTTGAGATGGTCTTTCCCAAGAGTTGACGCTTCCCAAAAGACTCAAGCTTTACAATTAGGTTTGGCTTTGAGAGATGAAGTTAACGATTTGGAAGCTGCCGGTATCAAGGTTATTCAAGTTGATGAACCAGCTTTAAGAGAAGGTTTGCCATTAAGAGCCGGTGAAGAAAGAACTGACTACTACCAATGGGCTGCTGAATCTTTCAGAATTGCTACTGCAGGTGTTAAGAACGTTACCCAAATTCACTCCCATTTCTGTTACTCTGATTTGGATCCAAACCATATCAAGGCTTTGGATGCTGATGTTGTTTCCATCGAATTCTCCAAGAAGGATGATCCAAACTACATTCGTGAATTCTCTGACTATCCAAACCATGCCGGTTTAGGTTTGTTTGATATTCACTCCCCACGTATTCCATCTAAGGAGGAATTCATCCAAAAGATTCAAGCTATCTTGGCTGATTACCCAGTTGAAAAATTCTGGGTCAACCCAGATTGTGGTTTGAAAACTAGAGGTTGGGAAGAAACCAAGGCTTCTTTGACTAACATGGTTGAAGCTGCCAAGTTTTTCCGTGAAAAATACGCTAAAAAGGATTAATTTTTCTCCTCGTTTAGCTGATTAATTATCCAATAGATCAATAATCAAAGATTGTGGTTAGTTAGTATGAAGTGCTATACATTTGGAAAAGAGATCAAAACTCCATTAATTCAACATCTTATGGGGACTTTTTGTTCTTGGATTCAATGTTTAATGAGAAAAAAGTTGTTCTTTATTAGTTAAAATCTTTAATTCTTTTATATGTTTTTACAATTTTTTTATGTTTTTATGTTTTTGGTTATTGCATTTGGGTTACTGGGATTTCAACATCGGTTTAATTTAAATATACAAGATATTTTATATTAAAACAAGGAGGTAGAGTTTATATAGCGGATGCAGTGTCATGCGAGAATATGCTTTTTTTCCAGCTTTCTCGAACACGTTCTATACTTCACAGCTTTTACCCGGCGTTTCCTGTCTACAAAATCAAAATATCGAAGCTGATCTTTATAGTGGCAACGACATGCTGAATTGTTATACCGCCTATTCACTGCAGGTTTTGAGTGCTCACCCGGTCAATTGCCCCTACTGAACCCCAGACATTATGGAAAAGGAGGAAGCGATCCAAAAATTTGTCGATTTGACCCAAGTTCCTGCCTCAGTGGCGGAAGTGCTACTAGCAAGAAACAACTGGGATGTTGAAGTAAGTGTCATCTCTTGATCTTTACATATATACATATGCTAACTTTTCCGGCAGGATGCTGTCACAGAATTTTACAATGGTCCTACACAGGCGACTCGTGAGGAACCTGAACCATTACCATCTCAACCAACACATAACACACAACCACAGCAAAAGAAGAGTAAATCCCAGCCTAAATTTAAATCGTTGTCAGAGATGTTAGACAAGGACGATAACGAAGACGATGATAGTCCAAATCTTTTTGCTGGCGGTGGAAGAGGCTCTGCCTTGAATGTTGAAGATCCCAACAATGCCAACAACCTGGTTCAAGATCTATTGAGAAAAGCTGAAAGAGGTGAAGGTCATCCTTCTCGAATGGGCGAAGATGATGAAGCCCCACCACAGCCTAAATTTGAAGGTGTCGGCTATCAGCTCGGTGATAGCTCTACTCCATCCAGATCTATTGGATCCAATGCACCAAAATCCAAGAGACTAGAGAAGGCTATTAGAGAAATAACATTCTGGAAAGACGGATTCCAAGTAGGCGAAGGCCGCTTATACAGATATGATGATCCTGCGAATGCGACATATCTCAATGAATTGAACAGTGGACGTGCTCCTCTCTCTTTACTTGATGTGGAGTATGGGCAAGAAGTAGATGTTAATGTGATGAAAAAGTTGGATGAAGAGTACAAGCCTCCAAAGAGAAAGATTGGTGGATTCCATGGATCCGGTCACAGATTAGGCTCCCCTGTTGAGCCAGGGTACACTTCACCAGCACCTACTGTAACTGAATCAACTCCAGCTCAGGAAACCAAAGAGCAAGAGACGCCAAAGGAGGAATCAAAAGGTGATGCCCAAGTACAGATAAGACTAGCAGATGGTCGTAAAGTTGTTCGTCGTATCGAATCTACTGCACCAGTGCAGGAGTTGTATGATTTTGTTGCAGCTGAAACCAGCTCAGCTAGAGCATGGAGTTTGAATCACGCATTCCCTGTTAAGCCTATTGAAGATAAACAGCAAAGCATTAAAGAAGCTGGTCTTGTCAATTCCGTCGTGGTTCAAAGATGGACATAGATGCTTTCTCTCACAGCCGCTATATGTCTATTTATTATATGATTATCGCTGTGTATAAGCTCTAGATCCCCATGCGAGAATTATAATCACTTTAATTATTTACGAGATGTAGAATAGTACGGTATTTTAATGCAGCTTATCATAATTCATAAATGTTCATCACTTCTTGGAATAAAAATTAATGGACTTGTGAAGGCTCTCTTTTTCTTCTCTTGTCTCTTCTGACCAGACTTTCAAATAAATGACCATTGCTTGTAAATGTGTCAAAAACAAACTTTCGAATAGTTTGTTTATACTTATAAACCTCCATGTATCTCAATACGAGGTTGAATACCTCCATTTCTTCAAAATACTCAGGATGTTGTTTGCTCAGGGCAGTGAGTTCTTTGGTTGCACTGTTCAAATAGACATGATTGTTCAAATTTCCGATGATCTTTGATAATTTCTTCAAAACCTCATCATTGGAACCATACTCACTCAAGATGTTTGAGTTGGCATAGTCCAGTTCATCAATAGCACAAGAATCTTCTTCCCATCCCATAAAGTCAGCCATGTTTCTAGGAAGGACAACACCAATTGGCTTATTGTAAAGATTCATCTTTGAGTCCCATCCTAAATCATCCAGGATTTCAACACCTTGGAAAGTTTTAGAGATCAAACCCAAAACATAAAAAGCGCAGCCCCGAACACTTATAACTGGACTCCTGGTGGCAATAGTGACAACATCTTCAATGCAACCGTTGATATCCAATGCTTCAATCCCCATATCACTAGTGCCAATGAACCCAATGGTCCAAAGAGATGCCTGAAGCTTGTTGTAATCAATTTGAATTTGACCATAATGTCTCTGTAGTGCTGCAGAATAATATCTGATGTTGTTCATAAACTCGGTCATCACACCTGATTTATGTATCACATTGAACCCTTCTTCAGTTTTGACCACTTCTCCAAAAAAATTGGGAGGTAGATCAACTCTTTTGATATCAATTGCCTGCTCGAAATCTTTATCTAGTTCCATCAACATCGAGTCAACCTCTTGAACATAAGTTAAGTATCGTTGACCATTAACCCAGTTGTCAAATTCATCATCGATAAACCCACGAGATTGTAAATATTCAAACCCAACTGAAGACGAAAGAAATTTCATCAAAAGGTCAACACCGCTTTCCCCCGAAACTTTCAAAACATTAATACTTGGAGCAAACCTGATGATTTGGTTCATGTGAGCTTCAGAACGATCACAGTAACTATTCAATGATTCAATTACCAATGAACAGATGTCCTTCTCTTGCTCATAAAGCTGATCAATCAACAACTCAATCACAAACTCATTATTTTCGGAATCATCAATCAATTTAGTCAGTATATTTGTGGCATTGAGTTTCACCTTCATATTTTCAGAGTGTAAAAATTTGGATAACAGTACTCTCAACTGGCCATATTTCCTGAAACTCATCTCATTCATGAATAGAATAATCAAGTCTTCACGTCTATAAGGGTCGTCACTAATATGATGTATGATACTGAAGATATTCCAACGGGCCATTAGATTTATACCATTGTCATCCGATGATAAAACACCTAGCATTTTAAAATAGCCAGCTGTAATTGTACTTTCGAGTCTCTGTGTGCTAAATATTTGATCCTTTGCTGAGAGTCCACTATAAGGATCCAATTGAGCTAAACATTCAGCTATTTGTGGAAGAATTTTATTCTCTCTCAAAATTCTCAAACCTTCACTAGAAGATAACAAGGTCTGAAAAATCACACAACCCAATTTCACAAATCTTTGCGAGTTTTTGGACTTCTTTGTAGCAGAGAATTTATGTTTGAAAGGTCTATAGAATGATAGTAGTCTCTTCAAGAATTTGGTAGTTTTGTTGATTTCTTCCAGTTTTCTTCCATTCATGAAGGGACCTTTGAAAAGGTTCATTAATACGTCGGTGTCCCATCTGGGATAGTTCTTTGTGGAGAGAACTCTTGATTCGTTGATTAATTGCTTTAACTTAATGTCATCAATGTTATAATTGACCTTGTTTCTATCAGTTCTAGAGTATTGTACAAAATTTTCAGTGATTTTGATATTTTGTAAGCCCAGGGTTGTTCTTCCTTTATTTGATTTTCTGATCAATTTCTCCAGTAGAAAATCCGTCTTAGATACCAAGGTCAAGCTATCCGAGTTTTTTATGAGGAACGCAGAAACTTGGTCTTGGAAATCGCTCATCATACCTTCGGGTACCAAATTTTCAGCAATGTTGAAAACTTCAGTCAAAAGGAACCCTGACTTGGTACGTATACTTTCATCTGTTGAGTTTTCAAGCACCATAAGGAGCATTATATGAAAGTCACACCTCAAAAGCGTGATTACCATGATGGATAGATAATGTCTGTTCAGGACAAATTGGTTCTCCAACTTTAACGCGAATAAAGCCATTTTGCTGGAGTGAGGAGCTGTTGATTTATTCAATGGATTTATCAAGAGTACATCCAGAAAGAGATCCAAGATCTTGGATACAAGTCCGTAAGCTTGATATGATAGACAGGAAACGAGATTTTTCAAAGGTTCATAATCGTTCATGCAAAGTCCATGAAACCCAGCAAGATTTTTCAAAAATCTTGATATTATGTGGGCAGCAATATGTAGTTTCTCATTGTTTAGATGGCCCTTCACAGGGAATTCTGTAAAGGGGGATATCAACCGAAGCATATCTGTTTTTCTAATGTGAAGTCGTCCTTCTGGCTCGTTTAGATGTGAGAGAAACACTGTAGCACACATTGATGACAGCTCATGGGGGCCATCTGTGATGAATTGGAGCAGCGCCTTCGGCGGCACAAGGTCTGGTCTGAGGAGACAAATCTCACAGGCTGTCTCCACGCATGTGTTTCTCAGTTTGTCGTCCACCTGTTCTGCGATGGCCAGAACCGCATTGGTAATTCCTCTCGTTAGCATACTAGCACCTCCACTGGGCACCTCCAGTAGATACCGAATTAACTTCAGGGCCTGCTCACGCTCCACATCATGGGACGATCCCTTTGATAGGCTCACAACAACAAGCATGTCCACTCGCAGTGAGAGCAGAAACTGAATCGAATTGAGATCCCATACTATGTATCGACATATTCTGTAGCCCGTGGCAACAACCTCTTTTTTTTGATGTGTGAGCAGCGAGAGTAAGATGTGGCCAAATGCAGTGAGCACAAGATCCTCCTTGATATATGGGTACTGCCGTAGTAAAACCACAAGGTCGTTCCCCTTCGTGACGAGATAGTCTGGCTCTTGTCTTCTCTCTCCCAGACTAGTGAGCAGATCTGTTACCACAAACGTGGGGCTCGCGGCACCGTCCTCGTAGCCCGGGTCTGCACCAAAGCACCCGCTGTCGTCCGAGCTTACTGTGTCCATTGCCGCTGTTTTTTACCGCTGTCAATTCTGATTACTAGCGCTTTACACTCTTCCTTCTGTTTTGTTTTGATTTCAAAATGAAATATCTGCCATTTTGATGCGGGTATATAAAGACATGAATACATACAGTAACATCATCCTCCGCTTCAAACCCCAGAAACCCCCAGTGTTTCAGGCGCCACCGGCTATCAGGATTCACTGTACTGGAATTGTTGTTGTACAATGCACAGAATGATACATCTGCGTCTTCGGTGGCTTGTACCGCAAAGACGGTTGATGTCCAACTTCTTCAACAAGAATAGCCCCACAGCGTTGAACAATAGAAATCATATACGGCATTCCCGATCAGCACTACCTGACCCAAACGCTCTTTATAACCAAATACTATCACAGCCAAGTGGAGCTGACAAAGAGAGGCACAATACCGTCCCATTATATTCAATGCCGCTGGAAGAGAGGTTTAGGTCAAGATGCTCAATAGGTTCCTTGGTTGAAGTGGAGAAAGACGATCACGTTCACTTCGGCTTGGTCATTGAGCCACAGAGAAACATCTTTGAAGATAGAACTGTCAAAATGATCAATATTGTAGGGGAAACTGTCGAATTTGATCCATCACAAGTCACTTTCCATCTCAAGAAGATGGTCGCTGAAGAGAAACTTTACAATATGGGCGTTGATCAGATTAAAGATTTCTTGATATCATTTGTCAAGACATCGCATCATGTCACCCGACAGCACACGCATCTCATTGCTATGGTTCAGGCATGGTACACAAGGAATACCTCTAGCGTGGAGATTGACTTGATAGAAGCCTTGAATCTCATTATATTTAAAAGCAGGAGATCCATATCATCTAAGGAATGCCTGTTGTTTGGTTTACATATGAACCTCAGGAATGACCCACTCAACTGGAGATGTCTTCCCAGTTCTAGAGACATACATGCTTCTAGTGGGCTAGTTAGCAACTCGATTCCTAGGATATCCTACATAGGAAACTCAACTGAGCTCTGTGATGCTTTAGAGGAGGCTATGGAAATGGAAACAGCCCTCACTAAAAGCTTCAAGGAGTACTTGCATGAGGCATTGAATGGTGGTAGAAACATCATCACTGAGTACATAGAATCATCAAACAAACATGATCCGAGATTTCGGGAACTGAACTTTATCTTCTCCCTGTTCAAATATTATATCCAGTATCCTCATCCAGTGTTACAACCATCCATCGATAACCTTTTAGTTGATATCATCGATACATCATCACTATCTGAATTGTCAAAACTTCTGGAATCCTTCAACCTCGATGCCCCTACATTCCCATCTGAATATCCACCTCCTTCTGTTTCTTTCTCAAAACTCACGGATAACTTCAAACATCTTCGTTTCACCAATATTTCCACTATATATACTTTCCCAAGTAAAACGTTGGCCCAAATTGGCCTTTCAAAACACTCAGACCTGGGTGTGTCCTTGGATAAGACTTCTCATGATGATAAATGGATCCTCAACTTGCATTTTCCAGATATTGGAAGCTATTTGGATCAAAAGTCAAAAGACCTAGACTCAATATTTGAAAAAGTCTGTAACTTAGATATATCTACCAGCGTTGACTATTTATTTCAAAGGGATATTTTGGAACATTTCGCTTTTGAAGAAGGCCAGCAGAATACCTGTATGACTATTAGTATAGAATATCCAATCAACAAGGACAGAGCCTGGACCAAAACTAATGTTTCAATAAGGCTTGAGAGACTTATAAATGTCAAATTTGTTCCCTTAGCTGATTTGAATGAGCTATGGAGGAGTAAATTCCCAGTTCTAAGTGATTTGTTCAATTTCTTCATGCCATCTGACGAATATGAAGTGTTAACAAAGGATGATAGACGTACGTTGATGAGTGTGTTTACATTAGTTGATTATTGGTTCATGAAACGAAGTCAGGATTGTTCACTTGAGTATCAGTTTCCTACTATGAATCCTCATCTTTCGGGGCCATCATACTCGGTTGGAGCTGACGATGAAGCGTTGGGAGACAGAGCTGACCATTTCTTGAACTACATCACAAATGAATTAAAATTGATTGCATCAGAGCAACTTATCAAATATAGTCAGCAGCGTGACATCCCACTGATTATCAAATCACAAGGGGTACTTGATCCATTGGAAGACAGTCTATATGTAAGGTCTACCAATATGATGATGCCGAGTTACGAGGCTAGAAGGTACCAGGAGCTGGCATTCTATAAGGACTCAAATGGGATGACTCCAATCTTGAACTATATTGGGGCTCAGGAGTTTTTGAGGCCCATGGAGGGTGGCACTATCCCGAAACCATATGCATCATTAGGCTTACCACTCGGTCTCTCAGAAATATACAATGGATTATACGATATGGAAAGTGTTTTGAATCAATGGCAGGTGATCATGCGTCTTCAGAGTGACTTTGTTGAATCTCAGGCCAACTATAAAATGGGACTTCCAACATTGTTCAAGGCAAATTACAAAATGTTCAATGAAGAGGAGCTATTGAAATATTACAAGCTCAAATTTGAGCCTCTTCAGAAATACCATGCTACTGTTTCAAGACTCAACTATCGCTACTCCGTTTTGAAGTCCTTCCAGGCACAGTTGAAATTGACTAAAGATCAAATACACCAAGAACTGAGTATTTTCAGGTGTATTGTCTTGAAAAGGTCCACATATCCAGATTCTGTTCCTGCTTATTGCTTTGATCTTGATATCATGGTTTCGATCCAACTGACTAAAGAATCTCCCCAAGTCAGTTTTGGAGACCAAGTCATCTGTAACAAAATCATTCAGATTGACTCCAAAGAGTTGGTGCTACGGATCTAAAGCACCAGATCCATTAGACCATTGTCATTCTTTATTTATTCATGCATACTATTTATTGTTATTTATAGACTTCAGATTCAGAAAAGAAAAAATACATTTGTAGTGGACCGTCGTAGTCTTAGTAAAGTCTTAAATCACCAGTGACTTGATCTAGTATTAGTTTTGGAGCTGGTCCTAGACCTAGTACTGTAGCTGAGCCAGCTTCAATCTGGGTTCTTCCAGCGTCATGAACAATATAAGAGTTTATATTTAGGGAGATCGCCCTAGCAAATAATAGATCCATATCTTCTTTGTTTGACACTTGTAGTGTGATCTTCGCCTGTCCTGTTCTTTCCCATCTCTTCAATAGTGTCAAATTCTGGGACTGGCTTCCGTCTTGAAGCATCAATCTATAGCAACCAAGAGCAGCGTGCGCACATTGAGCAGCTGCTTTACCCTTTGTCATTTTCAAATCAGTACGGACAATGAGTGCCATCTTGGTCTCGCCCGGGATGTCGTTTAGACTCGTTGAGTCCACCTCGTAATCTTCTTCTTCACTCTCTTCTAAATCTGAGGAGGAAGAATATCCCAAATCGTCAGAAACGTCAGAAGGGCCAGCTGTAGGTTCAGAATATGGTGATTGTTGTAGCGGAGATTTCGTCTTTGGAGATTTGCTGTGTGGTTTGCGAGAGAGCTGAGTATTCTTGGACGTAAAGTATTGCCCTATGAGTATCCCCGTCACAAGGGAAACAGCGCAGGCTGATATTATCTGGACGTTTGAGGCCATGGTATAATCTATTGCCTTTGGTGCGGGATGAGCCTTATGAATCGGTTGAGAGTATGAAGTACACTAAACTGTTGAAAATCTCACTGTACAGTTGAATAACTGGAATATGAAGTGGTTCGTAAGTCTTTGCTGTCCCACACAGTGAAAAAGTCTACTCCGATATGGGTGATTTTGTTTTCGAGAATTATGTTGATGGTCAGTGCTACAAAAAGCTGAAAATTATCAAAAAACCGCCTAAAGATTTCGCGCAGGAAAATTGATCTTTATACCTTCACTGCTTATGTGCACACTAAACTTCGATTGTTTAGGTATCATCCTCTTTCCGCTACAGGATCTTGATTTGTACTGCTGGAACTGCCTCCAACTCTTAACCCTTGCTGTACGGTGTTCTTCCCATGCTCTTTGTGCTTGTATTTCCCTGTTTCTGCAAGCTTTTCGTTCATCCTCTCTTTTACTCATTTCGCCCTCTCTCTGTAATTGTCTCTTTGATGCCATTCTTCTTTGAAATTCACCTTCAACAAGCAAGGCTTCAAACCGTCTATTGACTTCATTGGTAATGTCCCCCTTTGGATGCTCCCTCTCAACATCATGCTTGGCCTGGTGATATAGGCCCAGCAACCGCGATTTGTTATGGTCATCTTGAAGTGTCCTTTCTGCCCCTTTCAGCATATCAAATGCATCTGGGGCTCTTGGATGATTATTTTTATCAGGATGGATAAGCAAGGACTTCTTTCTAAACTGTGTCTTGATGATTTGCGGAGTGAGTCCCAATGGCGAGATATCAAGTATAGTAAAGGGATTAAGACTCAGACAATCTAGTATTTTGTGTAATTCAATGTCTTTCTCCATTTCATGTAGAAATTTATCTAGAATAGTTTCAGTTGCATCCATGTTGTACGTTATAGTCTCACACTAGAATCATTGCAAGACATCCCAGTGAGGGTATTCCCTCACTTTATATTCATTCCAATTATCTTCATGTTCCATACTGCAAGGTAAACCTGAAACCATAGTGTAACAAATTTCTTACGCTTCCGAAACAGAAGTATATCTAGTATTGAGGAGCTTCCGATGCTATGGCCCTGTGACTTTAGACATTAGCCCCAAAACTGTGCTTCGAGAGTTTTATGCCTGTTGTGCATGAGATGAAACCTCGCTTGCATTATATGCATTTTTAGCGAAACGACCAAAATCTTCAAGCTTAAAACTGAAAAAAAATGCTCTAAAAAATGAGCTACGGCTTCATAACAAAAAGACCGAGTATTTGTCCATTGGAACCTTCACGTGGGCTCCACTAAACAGATCCACGGAGCAAAAAAAAAAATAAAAAAATAATGGATCCTATGAGATTCGAACTCATGCATCTTACGATACTCGATCTTGAGTCGAGCGCCTTAAACCGCTCGGCCAAAGATCCACTTCTTGAAAATTTCGACGTTTGAGCAGGTCTGGTTTAGACGTAACTTTAACAAAACGAGCATGGCTCATAACGGTTGGTAAACTGACAGGAGAAAGAATGGTGGAGTCCAAGAGGAAGAAAGACAGCAGGTACAAGGGGAACTTTGGGAAGTAAAGGCAGATTAAAGATAAAGATAAGGAGAGAA
Source organism: Xingzhongia strasburgensis (assembly GCA_030574715.1). Classification (NCBI taxonomy): domain Eukaryota; kingdom Fungi; phylum Ascomycota; class Saccharomycetes; order Phaffomycetales; family Wickerhamomycetaceae; genus Xingzhongia; species Xingzhongia strasburgensis. Next base: position 250,982 of record JAJMFO010000003.1, read on the forward strand.
CTAAATTTATTGGATTAGATGTTATAGTTTTATAAGGTAAATTTAATATAATCTTTGTATCTAAAAAAAAAAAAAAAGCTAAAGCCTATCAATCACTCATATATATATGCTAAGTTTCCCATTCGATGGCTTCAAAGAGACTATTTACCACAGGCGTCATTGCAGACACTTTTATGATTTACCGAAACAGATTAACAGCATACTTACTCTTTCTTGAGGGTATTTGATTTGCGTTGCTGCTGGTATACTGAATTTAAGGGGGCGAATGTAGATTTTTTGGCTAAAATCACTTCAGTTAGCACTTCAAGTGCTCATAAATTGTTGGTTATCAACGGTCAGTCTAGTGTTGCTTTTATTCTATTTGTTTATTGAGGTTCCCGTGACATTAATGGGTGATTATAATCATTTGTATGTAGTTTTTTCTCAAGATAATAAGATTTACCATATGTTTTTCTAGATGAAACATAATTATAGTACATAATGTATGGCCATGCATTCTAGTGCTATATCACTGATTTTAAGGAGCGAATGGATTCAAAGTTCTGGACTGGTATTCAATTGTACCTATCATCGTGACCAGGAAATTGCGATCTTTTGCCTACTGATGTACATATGTATGTAGTCAGAAGATCGGGCTTCGGAGCTGAGGGTTGAGGAGGACCTCTAGTGATGTTCGGATGTGGTGTTAGGATGTGGTGTTAGGATGTGGTTTGGCACAAAAGATTCGATCTAAAGTCTTCCCAAGGGTTTTTTTTCCACGCAAGAATGCTTCCAGCTATCCATAAAACCTTGAACTCCTTGCTTGATGGGTTTATATCGAGATTTACGGTACATAGGTTAGAAGAAAATTGATGGTGTGAGGTTGACCTGACTGTCTGTCGCTGATACGTTCCGTGTACTGATATTGGCAAGCCTACTGAGACACTCAATCATTAACCGTTAATTTATTACTTCTTTATATATAATCACATTGCTCATTAGCACTGCAAACCAATATGTAAGTCTACCGGTCTCAGCAGAGCCTTCAATCCTATTAATACAAGTTGTCGTCATTTCAAAACCATAAGTTGTTAGAATTTTGTTCGACTTCAAATCAAGTCTGCAAGAAATTATTGCGGGGTGGGTATATCAACATCAATCTGATGAAATCATCACCATTCATCCTCATCCATGATATCACTTGGTATAGTCAGACCAGCAGCAGGAACCGATGACATATTCAAAGAGCCCATGTTCAAACCTTTTACATCATTACTCATCAAACTTTCCTCATCTGCATCTGGTGGTGGACCGTAGTCACCTTCCTGAATAACAGCACCGGATTTTCTTCTGACTTCAACAAATTGTGCTTCCAATGTGTTCAAGATCTGAGTTGCACTTGGTCTATCTTGTGGCTCGGGACTGATCATCCATTGAACTAATTTATCCAATGCGCCCTTACCATCAACTAAGAATTTAGGGGTCCAAGGCGGCAATTTTCTTGAGTTTGGATCATAGACAGAAGAATAGGAGGAGCCTGTAATACCAGTATTGTTCATAAGAGAGGAGAACGTAGAGTTCTTAGAGGCCGTTGAATCGTTATATAAATTGAGATTCAGTTCGCCAGAGCTCAGTCTTCCAGCTTCAGTTAAATCACCGGATCGAAGCTTGTGCCACTCAATACCATTCTCTGGTAAAATAATATTAGCAGCAATCTCAACCATAATCAAACCGAAAGAAAAAACATCAGCAGGCTTATCATATTGTTGCTTTGCAATAATCTCTGGGGCGATATATTCTCTGTCACCTTCCCTCTCGAAACCATTTGGAACAGGGTACTTAGCCGCCATACCGAAATCACCTATCTTCAAGGAACCATCAAATGTAATGAAAATATTGGCAGGCTTCAAGTCCAGATGGAGTATATTGCATGTATGTATGTATCTCAAACCCATCCCAACTTCAACCAGAATCTTCCACACTCTCCATTCATCAATTCTGGATGATTTTCCTTCAGCCAGTAAAAATTTATCTAGCGGGCCATTCTCACAGAACTCCATCATAATATATAGCTGATTATTGTTTTCCCAATCGTTAATAAAATTGATGACATATTCTTTTCCTTCATCATCGTTTGAAATGTTTTCCTGCAAAATCTTTAGCACTTCAACTTCCTCAAAAATTCTCTTGCGACGCTTTGGACCCAAAAGTGGTGTTTTGATTCTCTTGACAGCATATTTAACTGTTTGAAAAGTGATTTCATAGACGTTGGAGAATTCACCTTTACCAATAACTTGCACATTTTCAAATTTGGAAGTCAGATGATCATCAATAGAAGAATTATAAGAAGACTGATGACTTAAAATAGAATCATCTGCATCTATGGAAACCGAATGAGATTTTGGCTTATTCAGAATAGAGGCATTTTTAGCATTTCTTAGGCGTGTTGGAGTGGATGGATGATTTGAATTATCGGTATCATCAAAAATAGACTCTGTACTATCATCAAAATCACTAGCAAAGTTCATCAAGCAGTTTCTGAGTTCATGGGTATTTATCGCCTTTGCTGACTTTGGCAAGGAGTTTGTCAGATTTTGCATCGATGGCGATTGATCATATGGAGTATTTTCATTAAGTGGTTCATCAGCAGCTTTTGGAGTTGAGTTGTCATTAATCATTGGAGAGCTGGCCGTGATAACATTTTGCAGGTTTGAGCTTGGAAAACTTTGCTTTTGTGTACTTCGAAGACTTGGAATTGGCTGTTTCTTGCAAGGAGTCTCAGGTGGATGGAAAGACTCATTCATACTGGTGTTTTTCTTACTAAGAAGGCCAGAAGACATGAATGCGGTTTGCAGAGGCTTCACAAACTTGTAAGAGCTTGGTGTGATGAGATCCTCGGTATTTTCCGAGTGTAATCTTAGGTTCAAAGGATTTTTGTTCATAACGCTTTTGTCAATCTTCAGCTTTTGTCTAGCTGGCCTTGAAGGAGAATTGCTTGGTGATTCAACATGATCAGTATGTGAAGGTTGAAAATGTATTGAAGGATTTGGTAATGGATGCTCCATATTGAATGGGGAATCACTGTCTGTAGCGAACTTATCAGCAGAAACCATCTTTCGTAGTTTGTTAATCTTTAATTGTATAGCATCTTTATTGGACTCAAAAGACCCATTCTTGTTGATTGATAGCTCCGTGTAGGGAGAGAAACTAGAGCCATTACTTGCAGGTCTTTTCAAACTCTGTGACTTTGAAATTGTAGGCGTGGATGGCTCATGTTCTTTAAAAGGCGAAAGATTTTCGAAATTAAGATTAGCATCATCAAGATCCTGAGCAGATAGCTTCTTCCTCATCAGTGAGAATTTTGGGGATGAGGTGAACTCAGGCTTTGGAGAGGTCTCTATACTGAGATTGAGCAAACCACGACTTCTTCTCAAGGTTTGTGAGCTCTGGGAAGAGGTGACGTTGTTGTGTTTTGGTGTGACATTTTCCACTGAGGTATCACTAGTATCAGCAGCTGGGAATCCAGAATAGTTGACATCCTTGAGTTGTGGGGAGAGCATAGAGTCATTCATAATGCGCTTCTTGGAATTGTTGGTGCCGGTTTCAGGATCAATCAAAAGCTGTGAAGGCATACCGCGTAACATTAAAGAAATCTGGCGAGGAGAGGCAAACTAAAAAGCAGCGAGCACAGGAGGTAATACTTCAGCCAACTATTAATCTATGTGTTTAAAAGCGTCCAATCCTTTTCGTCGTGTGGCAATAGTGAGGGATAGACCGAAGTTGAAAAAGAGTGAATCAAAAGGGTGGAGATTGCGAGACGCTAGACTCGGCAAAAGGGGTAAGGGGACGTTGAAAAGTATAAGCTGACGAGTGGCCCTCACTGAATTCACCAGCTACGAATTTCAAGAGGTGCTGGTGGTTTGGTGAAGTTTCGGATGGTTTCGAAGGGAAGAGCTGGAGGCGTCTTCCATTTATTTATTTGTTTTGTTTTTTTGGCATTCGGTTGATCCAACAAAAAAGAAAAACACAGTCGGAGAATAGTAACCATGGCAACCACGAAGCACAACTTTTCGAGCTAAGAGAATGCGTCAAGGTGCATATATTCATGCAGGCGCATTACAAAAACGGTTACAATCACGTCCCAATTCGGTTAGATCTAAAAATCATAAGTGTGAGATCGAACCATAAAGTCCTCTACACGTACAACTGGTAAACGTTCGAACTATGAAAGTTTTACGCGCATGGGTGGACAGGCAAATTTTCAGGCTCTGAGTATGCGCTTCGCCTAAAGCTCTTGTGTCACAGTGGTCAGGTACGCTTTCGAGAACGAGATACATGACAGGGGAGTTGGAACCCCCAGTAATTTTGTGGAGCTTGTGAGCAGCTCAAATCGCTTTATGCACATTCTCGGATTCTTTGTTGAACCTCGCTTGGATACATGCTCGTGCACATTCACAGAACGGGTTCAGCGAGCGCCATGGGATGGGTTTGGAAGATCAATTAATCACCAATGGAGTATCATCCGGCGCTTGTCGATCAAACAAAAACGTTTATGCAATTGAATCATGCTTGAGGAAGTCCGCCAGTGGAAGACAAATCTATACTTCTGCCTCATATCTTTGGACTTCAAAGGCTAGCCTTTTGAGTGTCAAAAGTATTCCCAAGTGTAACATAGGAAGTCCGAACTATCTTGCCTAGCTTTTTTAGAAAAATTAACACATCATCGAGCATTGATTGAATTGACTCCATCGGGAATGTTTTATCTGGTACGACCATTTCTAGGTTTTCTCTTTTAGATCAAACAGGAGATAGAGTGGTTGGACGTACAGTGGTGAGCTAAAGCTTTGAGTGATCTGCTGATCTTACTCGACGCAAGTAATAATCCCTTTTGTACTGTGGTGGTTAGACTTCTTGAAGACCAAAAAGTCGGGAAATGGGAAATGCTCTGAAGGTTATTTGATGAACAGGTGCTTGAAGTTCGTAACCAAAAGCCATAATCTAAGGGTTAATCAATTGTAGCTAGGTACAGTTTATAGACAATATTGCTAAGAAGGCTGGGTTCTAAATGGCTTTCTACAACTGCCTTATTGCTGAGTTTAGAAAAGGAAATTGTTGGTAAGTACCCCCCCGGGCATTTGTTTTGGTTATCATCAGTGAGATAAAAACTCCAGTTACCAGTAGGCATGAAAAATAGATGTTGCCTAAAAGCGCATTTTGACAATTTGACAATCTGACGTGTAATCAACATATATTTGCCAACAGACTCACAGAGACATATTCCAACATGATGGGGGTGACACACGGAATCTTGACCCAAGTATGGCACATTCTGACATGGCAACCCTGTAATCCGGTGCGAAGCGGTGCACATGTCAAAGCTCTTGAGCCATCAATGGTTTCCAGTCTACAGAAAACATCAAAGACCATCAAGCGCTTTGGAAACGACCTACTGGAAAGCTCACTAGCAATTGGATAGAGATACTTAGCCTTTGTTTAGCCAATTAAAAACCAAATGTTTTTGTTCACATGTGACTCAAGACGTTAAAATAGCATAGTCAGCACGGACTTGTCTGGTTTCGAACATTCCCTCAATAGGAAAGCCCCACTACTGCCTTTTAGGAATGTATGCCCTTATTGCAGCCAAGATACTCTTTAGAAGACTCTTCGAACTATCGAGGGAAGTCGAACAAGCGAATAAGCGATTGGTCGATCAGCAGTGCGTGACTTCTTTGTTTACCATTTGCAACTTTGAAGCAGATTAGCGAAGTTCCTGAGTTTTTTTGTCAACGCCTTATGCAATGCGCGGCAAAAGCATATAAGATATGCACAGACGTTTTCCCACAAAAGTAAACAGTGCTGCGGGAAAAAACCAAAATACTTGACCGTTGGAGAAACCCCTATCAACCTGAATAGATATCAATCCAATCCGATAAAAAATTAACAGGTGCGTATTTTTTCCATCAAGTTTCAGTGATTCCTCTCACTCTCCTGAATCGTAAAGTCAAAATGGCTGATTCTATCCAGTCTTCAGTTCCTCTTCTTTTCGAACGCGGTTTTAGAATGCACAAATGTTCCTCGAAGCCACCGTGATGTTGATCTTACGAGTTGGTGCAAAGGGGAACAGGGTTCACGTATAAGCAGAAGTACAAACGGCCTTTCGGGCTTGAGCTCCAGCATCGATGATCCTTTATTCCGAAAAGTACCAGGGTGGTTGAAAAAAAACTACTCTTGACTCTTGAGGTTCCGGTCGATTCGAAAGTGATCTACTCTAGTCTTCGGAATAAGTCAATCGAAGAGGAATATACTACTGGTGCACAGCGATCTACATGTCTTACATAATTAGCACCTGTAATTTGCATAGCCGAGAATATATAACAAGACCAGACAGAGTTGGGGTCCCAATTTTCAAATCAAAATCCAGGAAGCTATGGCGTTGATATTTGTCCGTCTTAGCATTTTGATTACTTGAAATGCCTACTGCTGTGAGATTTCCTGTGTCTTTGTTTGAAGCGCTTTGCAGATTTATCAACCCCAAGAAAATCACTGATCCTAGTCATCTCTAAGCTCGTAGAGGTTACACATGTACTCATCTCCGTACCGGCCCTATCGTCCATCTGATCATTGTACATTTTGTTTGAAAGTTTCCAGAGGTGATTTGAGGATAAAGATAGCATCAACATTGAGCTGCGTTGAGCTGCGTTGAGCTCATACCGCTAACGACCTCAAGAAGACCTTGATGATGATTGGAAGAGTGGTGGTGCAAGTTTTCCCGTACAGTTCCTGTCAAATGATGGTCTTCCGCTCTGCACTTTTAAATTAGGGAGCATCCGATATACGATAGAGGCCAAAATTGGCATAGTTTGTCGCTATAAAGAGGAGGTACAATGAAATGTTCAATTGTGGAGTTTTGGGATTGCCTCATAGCTTAAAGATACCTCTTGGTTCACTTTTAAAGAGATCATCATCATTATAGGTAGAAATTTAAGTTCACGTGACTGCTCCGTCTAAACTCACGTGAAGGCTATTTTTATAATTTCGAAATCGCGACTCATGAGCATGACGGGAGAAATAATCATCACCAAAGGACCATGAAACGCGCCAAACCCGCTCTCAATTCCCGGCACGAGAACAGACACTCACACCCTTTGAAGCCATCGGCAGCACACCTGCGAGGGACAAACAAGGCTACACTACGACACTCCCTACGATGATGTCCTCTTGGAAGCTCACCAAGAAGCTAAAGGACTTTTCCCGGTCAAAATCGCCAGCCCCTAAAGACAAAGAGGATGGCGCCAAACCCACCAGTTCCGCCACAAACAACACCACCAACCAAAGCAGCAGCACGCCGACCACTGCGAGCTCTGTGAAATCATCAACGGCGCCTTCCATCAAGAGCGATGCCACCGACGCCACCCGCAGAGACACTGTTACACCAAGTGCGCTCCAAGTGCCCGAGTCCCGCCAGCATCCGTCCTCCTCCACCTGCTCCGATAAAACTGTGAACTCCAACAACATTGGCGATGGGGCTGTCGGAGATAGCAGCGAAGAGGATAGTGCTAATGGTAGCAGAGTTGCACTCGGAACCGCCGCCAACATCAACCCTTTCAAGCCAGGTCTTCTGACTGTGAAAATCTACACAGGGTCCAAGTTCAAAATCCCATTTGACCTGAGCTACGACAAGGCAGTCTTTACAAAGCTCGTCAACTGCGCAAGCAATCCACACACCGAGGAGGTGCTCATCAACCGACTCAACTCGCTTTCGTTGAACGATGACAGACTTGAACCGAAAGAGTCGAGCTCGTTGATTCCATCAGTTGTGACTGTACGTCCTTCCATTATCAAGAGCTCATTGATCTATTTCACACTGGAATTTGACAAGACAATTGCGTCTATTGACCCTGAGCACGGGACCATCCATCAGCCAACTTTCAATAAGATTTCACAGTTTGATGTTACCAAAGTGAAGAATGAGCTCAAGTTTCAAGTGTTTTTAAGATTACCAAGCATCTTATTCCCCAATGAATCAGATTCAGGCACACAGAAAAACCACCAGGACATATTGATCTCTTCTAAGACTATTGACCTTTCATTTGAGAATGTTAGTACACCAATAAGAATTAAGAATCATGATGCAATCCATTTTGATAATGAATATCCTGGATTCCCATCCAAGACAAATGGTGAGGTGTTAATATCCATCGACTTCAAACCGAATGAAAACAAACATTTGACCATTGATGATTTTGATTTGTTGAAAGTGATTGGTAAAGGTTCTTTTGGTAAAGTGATGCAAGTGCGTAAAAAGGATTCTGGGAAGATTTATGCTCTCAAGGCATTGAGGAAAACTCACATTGTTTCAAGATCTGAAGTCACACATACATTGGCAGAACGTACAGTATTGGCCAGAGTGGATAATCCCTTCATTGTGCCATTAAAATTTTCATTCCAATCTGCTGAGAAGTTATATTTTGTCTTGTCATTTATCAATGGTGGGGAACTTTTCTATCATTTACAAAAAGAAGGGAAATTCGAACTATCGAGAGCAAGATTCTACACTTGTGAACTATTGAGTGCTCTCGAATGTTTACATTCATTGGATGTCATCTATAGAGATTTGAAACCTGAAAACATTTTATTAGATTACAAAGGACATATTGCATTATGTGATTTTGGGTTATGCAAATTAAACATGAAAAATCAAGATAAGACAAACACCTTTTGTGGTACTCCAGAATATTTAGCACCAGAACTCTTATTAGGCCATGGTTATACCAAAGCCGTTGATTGGTGGACTCTTGGGACATTATTATATGAAATGCTTACTGGGTTACCTCCTTATTATGATGAAGATGTCCCAACAATGTATAGAAAGATTCTGACAAACCCATTAAAATTCCCAGACAATTTTGATAAAGATGCCAAAGATTTACTGATTGGGTTACTATCGAGAGATCCGAAACAAAGATTAGGTGCTAAAGGTGCCAAAGAAATTCAGGATCATAAATTCTTCAAAATGATAGATTGGGTCAAGTTGAACAATAAGGGTTATTTGCCTCCATTCAAACCCCCAGTGAAGGACAGTTATGATACTTCCAACTTTGACAAGGAGTTCACCAATGAACAACCAGTGGATAGTGTGATGAATGACTACCTAAGTGATAGTGTCCAAAAACAGTTTGGTGGTTGGACTTATGTTGGTACTGAACAGATGGGTGACAGTCTCAAAAGGGACTGAAATCACCGACAAACATTTATAAGTACATCAATTAAATGCACAACCATGATATTTATCTTTTGCACCATCTTTGTAATTTATATCCTCTCTTTTTCCCCTACAAGTTTATAGTCATTATTTAATTTTTTTTCAATGAATTAATATATCATTCAATATACAAATATTTTTTACAACCCCAAAACAAATCCAATTAAATGAAACTAAACTTATTTCTTACCAGTAGTGACAGTTTTACCACGACGACCAGTAGTTTTGGTGTGTTGACCTCTAACACGCAATCCCCAGAAGTGACGGATACCACGGTGAGCTCTGATCTTTTTTAATCTTTCTAAATCATCTCTCAATTTGGATTCCAAGTTGTTAGCTAAGACGTGGTAGTCTTTACCATCAACAATGTCTTTTTGTCTGTTTAAGAACCAAGCTGGGATTTTATATTGAGTTGGGTTTTGTAAAATGGTGACAACACGTTCTAATTCTTCTTGGGTCAATTCACCAGCACGCTTGTTTAAATCAACATCGGCTTTCTTCAAAACCAAGTTGGAGTAACGACGACCGACACCTCTGATGGTGGTCAAAGCGTATTGGACTTTGATTTTACCGTCAACGTTAGTGTTTAACAAACTAGAAAAAGATGTTAGTATAATGTTATATCGCATAAAAACAAAACATGGGTTCGTAGATTGTGGGTTTATGACTTTCACGTCGAGTCATGATGTTGAGGAGCCTCTGAAGTGTTGATGGGCCTTGAAAGATGAGATTATATAGTTGATTGAATATGGCTGATGAGATGATATATCTGATATGATTATTTGAAACTTGTGTATGACACGAGTAAACTCGAAACCTGAAACCTGGTGATATGTAATGGTTGTGGTTTCCAAGTCTCCATCAACGGTTGAATTCATTTTTTCAATCTCTGAATTTTATCTCGTGTATATGGAATGATTTATTGCACTTGTAGACTCATGAACTTCAAAACCCACAAAACTCAAACTTTGAACCTGGCTGTCTTATAAAATATCATGGAAGACGTACCGTAAAATGTGTTGGAAACTGTTTTGTTCTTGAACAACTAAAGACATTTTGATGTTTATCACTTGTATGACTTTAATACGTGAGAGGTTCAATCCATAAAGCTTTTTGTTTGATTTTCAAAATTCGATGTTGGAAAAAACTCGCCATGCTGAGTGTGCGAGGATGTGTCGCAAACCGAAAAAATAATAGGTGCGCTTTGTGGGACAAGTGGAAAATTGCCGTAACAAGACACCCAGACACCATGGATTTTATTGAATATTTACGTGACGGGCTCTCTCCGCGAAAGAGAAAAAGACAATTCAGGGCTGAGATATTAAAAGTCATGTGACTAAAGCTAGGGTATATAAGGTTTAGTACATCAAAATGAAATATTACGTTGAATATCATATGATACAAGGTTATATTATTAAAGAAGTCAATATATAAACAAGAGAATGATAGGGAATTGTTCTAATACCCATCATGAGTTTGAGAAAACCATTCGAGAGATTCAATATCGATAAATACTTTATGAGCATGTAAAATATCTCTAACTTCAATACCTTCTTTCTGTATAACATCAATATTATCTTCATAAGCTTCTGTGGATTTCAATAAATTTGGACAATGTTCATTAGTGACAAACAGAAGTTTTTGATTGGCAAATCCGAATTTTTTCAAAAACATCTTTGTTGCAATAGAATCACTAGTTGGAATCTCTAAATCATTTTCAATGACAAATAAATCACCATTTCTATATTTGTCACTTAATGCCACTCTCATAGCCATAGAGTACACCTTCTTTGGAAGCTCCGAGGTGAAATCATTTGGTGCACTTCTAGCCAAAGCCACACCACCATCATGTCTGATTGGTGAACCTCTGTCACCAGATCTAGCTTTACCTGTACCCTTTTGAGGTAACAGTTTCTTTCTTGAATAGCCCATTTCGCTACGACCTTTTGGATTCGATGAGCCAACACGTTTGTTATCAGCATCGTAAACAACAGCTTTCCATAAAATGTCACGACGTAATGGTGTGTTTAGTAGAGATTGTGGGATTGGTTGAAAGTTACGTGGTTTTAAAGATGGGAAGGCACGGAGAGTGGCGAGCACAAATTTTGGAGGTTTCTGAACATGCTTTTGTATGTGATTTAGTGGTGTTGTTGGTGATGATGATGATGATGATGATGATGATGATGATGATGATGATGATGATGATGATGATGTTTGTACTGATTCTGTTGCAAAGCTGCGAAAGTGCTGTTTCTTAGTAGAGGTTAGTACTCATAATCATTTCGAAATGTCTTTGAAATTATGTGATGACAACATACTACCAAGCTTCTCGATATGAGAGAGCCTCTGCTAAACATTGCTGCGTGTTTCCGTGCGAGCCAAGTTCCGTTACAAAAAGATTGAAACTAATCAACCTCTTGTTATTCCTTCATGTTTGGAAAATTATACCAATCTCCAAGATTTCGCGAGCACCGGGAGAAGTGGTTGGGCCACTAAATCAGCGATGCCCCTTGTTACTGCTCTCGGTATTGGATTTTACAATTTTACTCGATCTACTGAGGAGATAGATGGCTCTAAGATTCCCTGGTGATTGGGCCAATTGGCTGACTAAATAAATGTGATCCTTTTTAGCGCTTTCCAGATTTCGGTTCATTATCACTTTTTTTCATAGAGAATCTTGGTAGAATAGTTCTACCTAGATTTTCTTTCTCTTCACGAGAGTCAATTTCTTCCCTGGCACATAAATAATCTTTCTCTGTGTGCGTGCCTCTTTTTTTTCTCACTATGTAGCGGTAACAAGCTGGAAACTGCTCTTCAAGAGCATCCTCAAACTCCTTCTTTGGACCAAGAACCAGAGTTGGAGAAAAATGGAGTGATGTTCCATCAAAGGGCACGGGTTCTCGCTGAATGTCAAAGTGTTTCACTTGGAGATCACTCAAAAAGGGGATATTATTCTGCTGAACATCAGCATATTTAGATAGTGCCTTGAATGCTGCGATTATATAGTTGAGAAGGTTGAGCTGAATGCCCCATCTGTTTGCCTCAAATAATTCATGATGGCCCCATATTTTGAACACGATGAAAAAAGGTTTGAAGTCTTTAGGATTTGAATTCCCTTTCTCCAAAATTTTGATGATTTCTTCAAGATTTGACTCATCAGTGAACAAAGTTATAGATAAACGAAATCTGAAAGAGGCAGGTTTATTGAACATTTTGGGAAAGGAGAACCTTAGAAAAGAAATCTTATCTGAATGAGCCACAGTAAAGTCAAACTCCGCAGAAACTCCCTTCTTATATGTCTTGAAATATGTGCCAGGATCCTGAAGCAAATACTGCTTAGCAAAAGCTCTGAATTCTTCCTCCACCAACTTCTCTTTTGAAGCTTTTTCATCTGGCGTAAGTGGATTGTTATCCAGGCTTTGGATGCCTGAAGCTGTCGTCAAAGGAAGATAACTATAAAATGGGAAGTTCGACATTTTATCATTAAAGCTGATTAGCTTGACATCTAAAACCTTTAGACTTGAGCGGGCTTGAGCTGCAACCGAGCCCTTTGTTTCACTTTTTTTGGCTATTGTCATGAGGTTCTTAATCTATTGCTTACACTCTTAGCTGCTGCACTGCTGCGGAAACGAAAGTTTAGAAATTCAGTTTTTATAAGCAAGAACTTAATATTCTCATTGTCTCTTTTTTTTTTTTTTTTTTTTTTTTTTTTTTTTTCTGTTTTTGTTTTTGTTTTTTTGACACATTCTCGGCGGCCACAAAAAAGTCAGCGGCTAATTTATTTATAAATAAACAGAAATAGCCCTATTTTGAGTGACGACTGTATTCATCAGTCAACACTAGAGATTATTTCCAGAAAATGTCCAATTCCAATCACAATCCAACCGCCAACCAACCGCCCCACAGATCAATCCCGAATTAGGGATAGAACTTGATGATCTTCAAGATCAGTCTGATGTTATCGTTCCTCAAAGTGAGCAATCAGCTGATTGCCGGAATTATTTTAGGGATTGTTTATCATGGTAATAATAATATATGAGTTTTAGAGTGGAAGGTGATTTTTATAGCTATATATGATAAATGGTCAGCTTTAATATTGTTTCGTAATCTCTCATCCTTTTGGCAACAGTCTTACACAGCTCCGAAAGCTTTCAAATATATCATCTGTTGAAGTTTAAACGTCCCAATTGTTATATATGGACTCTTTAGCTGTTTCTGAGCATGTATCTAATTACCTGCAGTGAAATAAAAGAAATGAAACATGACCAGCAGCAAAGCTCATCATTGGCATAAAAATAATAATGTATATAAAACAGCAGAAAGTATATTTTAAGAAACATAGCAGAATGGAGGGTGTAATATCTCATCAATCTGGAAACCAAAACCAAATCAAAACCAACAAAATTCAGACACTCATGACATACCTCAAAACCATGTGCCTTCTGTAATACATGTATAGTAATCCTCCATATTTTAATTTTATAAAAGCAAATCCTAAATTGAAACCCTAGGTTATAGTCAAAAACCTTTAGTGAAAAAAAAAACCCATCATTTTTTCTTTTCTAATCTTATTTTCTCTTTGAATGTATTCATATTAAAATCAAACTTGTAAAACAAATTGTAAATATCTTAAAAAAACCTCTAATTGATTGTCATAAACGTGGAAAGCAAGCAAGTCTTGTAGATTATTATCCAAACAATGATAAGAATACATAATCAATAAACCTCAATGCCATGGTGCATTATCAGGAGAACTCAATTGTCTTGGAATCAAAAGGGATGAATCTCTTGAAGCATCATTATTCAGATAATTCATCCCGGTACTGTTCAATACACCACCACCATGATGAGAAGGACTTCTTGCATCGTTTGTACCAGAATGAACAGCGTTTTGATTGTTGTTTGATTGAGTATTCCAAATATTGGATCTAAACAACTGGTTACCTGTAGATAACGAAATGAAACCATCTTCATTATTGCTATTGGAAACATTTTGATTCATAACAGTATTGTTATGATTATTATTAATCTGGTTCTTGATTTCAGGTGTAACATCCGAATTCACTGCACACATCCAGATTCTAGTCTTGTAAATTCTGAATAAATCTCTTACTAATTCCCTAAAGTCAATCCGATGTGCTGCAGTATAGTAAAAAGTTAATTTGCGACGATCCCATTGATATTCTGCGTCAATCACTCTCATACTCAAATTGTAGCTCTCTAATTTTATGGCACAAATCTTTCTAGCCTTCTCCTCATCAGATTGTTTGGTGATCAGTTGCAAAACCTCAGAAGGAACAGCCAATCTCAGAATAGGTTTTGGGAAGTGAAGAGTTGGCACCGAGTTATTGTTATTGTTATTAGTATTGTTATTGTTGTTTGTATTGGATGCTAAATCAGTCTTGATAGCTGATGCCATAGATCCTGGTGGAGAAACTTCACCTTGACTTGAGGAAGTAGAGGCGCTGATAGCATCGAATGATGCCAATGCAGCTTGTTGTTCTTGATGTTGCAAGTATTTCAACAATCTAGCTTCATCAATAGAAACATCAAGTTTCAAAACTTTCCCTAAATCTCTTCCACGATCAGCCTCCACACAAACCAAATCTGCCAATTTAAGTTTCAAGTTGGAATTCTCCGGAAGGTAGAAGACATCAACACGTCCACATTTAAACCCAATTAAAACCAATTTGGTGCTTGGTAAAGAAGCATTTGAAAATCTTGGTAATTGAGCCCCTGATTTGATCAGATTCTCAAAAACTGTGGATAACTGACCATCAACATCCTTTATGGAAACTCTATTGTATGGATCGTTGGTGAAGTAAAAATCAGCATCTTTATAAGATTGAATCATTTCAGGTGTGCTTTCTTCAATGGCAGATGGGTTATCATATTTGCCGTCTGAATGGCTGGAGCCGTTATAAACACCATGCTGTTGCTGTTGACCGCCCAAAAAACCATCACTAGAATTATTGTAATTGTTGGTCCAGCTCCCGTTACCGTTGAATTGTTGTTGATGTCCCTGAGGTCCATTACTGAAGTTTCCAAATCCCGAATCATAAGAATGACGTCTATTTGTTACAAAAAACCCACCATCATTCGTGATTGCATCACCAACAGAACCTCTCAACTGTGGATTGAATGTGTTACTCGAAGCAGCAGAAGCAACCCAAAAGCTACCATTGGAGTTCATAGATTGTTGTTGTTGTTGTTGTTGTTGTTGTTGTTGTTGATGGGAATAGGTCTCACCAACAGAGGCGGAATGAGGATAAATCGACCCGGAAGTGAATCCATTGTTATTGTTCAAGGGGGTTTGATTCGACCATATAGTGTAGTTATTCGGATTGTACTGAGCCTGTTGTGACATAGCAGGCGCTGTTTGAGGTAGCTGATCTAAATGTGATGCTCGTCTGTGATCAAAAGCATTGTTGTTGAAGGCTGAGGCCGCACGGGTGCCAAACTGTGAGGGAGTGGTGGCGTTGTCAGCATCAATAGAAGCATTGCGGGAGGAAGGCATGTTCCAAAGCTGGGCGTTGAGCTCAAATGGAGCAGAGTCCATGTTTGTATCCCTAGTGCTTGGACTACCACTGTTCATGCTGTTGAAGCTGTTGTTGCTGATGTTGTTTTTGTTGTTGTTATTATTATTAGATGAGACAACGCCTGTCAAATCTGACGGGTTTGAATTTGGAGAAAGCGTCATCGAGTCAAGAATGGAGTTTCGTCTTCTCATATCCAGCGGATCTTTGTGCTCGTGTAAAGTGTTGAGCGAGAACATTATTGTTTGTTTATTGGTTATTGACAACGGGGACTCACCATGAGTTGTTTTGCGATGGCAAAGAGAGCGCTTTTGTATTTATAGCGTCTGGCAATGAGCTGATTGAGTCCCGTTCCCACAAGTCTCCGGATGATGCAATATGGTGCATTTCTGGGTGCCTGTCGCTATTTAGCGGGGGCCGCTTCATAGTAAAGTCAAGTCTCGCGCGATTCGCGAGTCCCCCCTAGCGCCTGGGTGTTCCCACTGGGACTGGGAAACGTAAACTATGTAGCTACATAGCAAAAGATTTCTACTAGTGCTTAAGGGCATCACGAATAGTCACATAGAGAGCAATCAAAGTCCTTTATTCACGGGGTATGCTGAAATCGTTCCCATCCCCAACTTCCGCAGATCTTCAGTTTCGCTACTTCTAAACGACTGTCATTATTGAGACACCCAACTTGCCTCAGTAGTACAATAGAAAGACCCACCTCCCCCTTTACTATCTTTATTTTAAGCACCACTGCTTATCTATACGTATGTTACAGCCCCTGATCGGAAGTTTAAGCAAACCATCTGCTTTGTTGAACAATTACCCACAATAGTACTGATCATCTACAACTCCACATGCATCACATAGGGAGAAATGCGCAGCATCATTTACCCCATATTATTTGTTTTGTCACCTTTTTTCAGTTTAGCTTTGAACACTAATCTAAGACTGTACATCCTTTTTAACCCAGAACTCAGTCATACAACTGATATCAGCTTGCAGCTTGTAGCTTTGTTATACGTGAAGTGGGACCACAGTACGTTCTTTATTAACGGTACTTCTTCAAGTGTATGGATCAAGATTTCCATAATTACAACATGGTTAGGGCTCGCCATGGCTGAGGGAGATGGTACTATTGCTATTGAGTGGCCCTCGTCCTCTTTTACACTTTATTATTTGGATGGTTAATCACTCAGCCAAGCCAGTCCGGCCCTAAAGAAAATTTCTAGTCCCATTTTAGTGGCGAGTCCCTGCTTGTGATTTTCCTATTGTTTCTGTCAAATTCTCAAATTCTCAAACGGCCAGCCGCTAACAGAGATCAAAGTGACACAGGTTCGGACCACAGAGCTCGGAGAAATTTCTGAAGTTTTCTAAGACCGGGTAACAGAATTTTGGTGGTGTGCGGATGTAGATAATTATGTATCGTGAAATAATTTTTTTTCTATAGAGAGATGAGATGAGATGAGATGAGATCGGTACTGATTATTTCTGGTTACGTGAAGCTGGAATTGAGTCGAGGCGCCACAAGGGAGATAGATATAGTAAAAGATGTCATCTAAAGCTAGATACTACTTGGAACAAACAGTTCCCGAACTGGAAGACCTTCAAAAGAAAGGATTGTTCGATAAACAAGAAATCTCCATCATTATGAGAAGAAGAACAGATTTCGAACATAGAATTACAAGTCGTGGTACACACTCTAGAGACTTCTTGAAGTATGTTGAATTCGAGATGAATCTGGAGAAATTACGCAGAAAGAGATACAATAGATTATCAAAAGTTGGATTAATCAATACAAAACCTTCAATATCAGATTGGGCATCAGAAAGAAGAATTTTATTCATATTTGATAGAAGTGTCAATAAATTCCCTAATGATTTCCAGCTTTGGGAGAATTATTTACAATTTGCCAAAAAGCAGAAATTATTCAAAAAAATCTACAAGATATATACTCAATTATTACAGTTACATCCAACTTCTGTATCATCATGGATTAGTGCAGCAAATTTTGAATTTGAAACCGTGGGGAGTGCTAAGAATGCACGTATTCTATTTCAGAAGGGATTAAGATTCAATAAAGATTCCAAGAAGCTATGGCTAAGTTATACAATTTTCGAGTTGAGTTATATTACTAAATTGATCAATAGAAGAAAAATCCTTGGCTTGATCACAGAAAAGCAACAATTAGAACATGAAGCTAATGAGGAGAAGGCCATGAGAATAGATAATGGTGGTGGTGATGATGATGATGGGGAAGAGGGAGATTTGATATCACTTCCAGTGGTTAGTAATGAAGAATTGAAAACTGAATTAAATTCATTACCAGAGGCAGATATGAACATGTTGGGTAATCCAGATACAAATCCTGCATTGAGAGGGGATGTTGCCTTGACAATTTTCGATTTTTGTATGGAAACATTGTTTAAATTGAAGAGAAATACTAATATTGGAGAATATGAGTTCAAATATTCATTAGTTTTGGAATTCTTATCAATTTTTGATAAATTTGAAGATTTGAATAGAATTTATCTACAAAATCATGTTATAAATTATCTATTGAAGGATTTTGTCAATGAGCCAAGTTGTGTCTTGCTGGATATTACACTAGTTTTAAGAAATTTGAACGTTGAAAGTGATTCATTTGTTTCTGATTTGAAAAATTCTTCAAAGAAATATTTTGCATATAAGAACAAGATATCTGATAAGGCAGAATTAAAAACATTGTTTTCAAACTACTTGATTGAGAAATTCTTGGACGATGAACATGTGGACGAAGAAACCAAAACAATCTTGCATTCCATTATAAAGAGATTATAATGAGGCAACAAATTTATATAAACTAAACTATTCTAATTAGGAAATGTACAACAAGTTTAATCATTTTTAGAGATTCCCAACTCAGCAGAATGTCCTTTGTATCCCAAGTCCTTGATCAATTTTCTGTTGAATTTTCCATATAAGACACCATAGACCAAAGCACCCACAGCGCAGCCGACAAGAGCAGACACCACGATCAATTGGGATGATGAGTACCCGGTGGACACTTTGTAGTGAGACCAATTGGAGCCCTTGTGATATTCTTCTAGCCAATTGATACTGAACTGAATCGTCATGAGGTCTCCGATGATGTAACGTGAAGTTTGAGTCCCTGAAGCATAGCCCACAGCACTGACAAGAGCGCCAGTGTCGCCCTTGTGAGCAACAACGTTGAGTGTGGTGTCAATATCAAGATGGCTCGACTCGAGATTCCCACGGAAGTTAAGTGTGAATGGGATAAAGGCGTCCTTGTTTGCCCAATGCCCGACTCTGCACGAGAACGGAGCATCTTCGTGAATATAAAGCTGAAACAAATGGTATGTGGTGTCATCTAATGCCACTGTGCAATTCACGTCCTGGGACACGCCGTAATGGAGAGCCATTGGCTTGCCCGTCTCTGAACACACTGGGAAATGACCGTAAATGATATTACCCTGGCCATCGAATTTGTGCTCCCCGTTGTCGATTTGTCTCTGGATGCATTCGATGGGGATCTCATCGCCCTGTTTGTAGGCAGCTGGGACAGGCGCCTTGCCCTGCGTGGACAGTGGGAAGATTTCTGCTGCGGCCAGCGAGAGCAGAGAGAGCGGGAGGAGCAGTTTCATTTGTAGTGAAAAGAAAAATATAGAGGGACAACACTGGTTCAAATTGGACAGCGGGAATGTTTGCAAGCTGTTCATGTCTTTATAGTTGATTTTAGTTTTTTTAGATCTGATCGCGAAGACCAAAACAAAACCAGCGGCAAAAGATCACACCAACTTTGACAACCCTATTCAACGACACACTGTCTGTCCAAAACAGGAACACGGAACACCACAACACCACACCACACCACAATGACACAACAACAGGAGACAAAGAAACACTCATTGGACGCCAACAGCACAACACCACCGACAAAGAAGAAACCAAGTGCATCTCACCGAGCAAAAGCACCAACAAAACCCTTTGACGACTCCCTCCCTGAACTCCTCGAATTACCGGCACTTAAGGGCCTCACATTTGCACCACTGGAGGAAGAACGCACCCATTTCCGTGAGTTTCAGGCAAAGAACCCTGGAAAACCATACAACGATGCCCGTGTGCCAAAGACTAGAGCTTTCTGGAAAGAGTTGAAAGAGTACAACCAATATCACAGCACCCGCCGCTATGTCCAGTTCGTTATTTGTTTTGGCGCTGAGCCTTACGTGATGCTCGTAGAGGATGACAAGGGCCAGTTGTTGTTACCAGGTGGCGCATTGACCCATGCCGAGGATGAACACGAGGGCGTTAAGCGTGTTTGGAAAGAGATGTTCCATGCCACCTTTGTCAAACCTACAGAGAGTAGGGACGAGGAGGGAAAAAATAAAGAGGAGAAGAAGACGGCTGAGACACTGGATGTTGATGCAGAAGTCAAGTTTGTCGACGTGATTGGACAATGGTATAGACCTGATGTAAAGGAACAAGTATATCCATATCCATCAAAATACCAAAAACCAAAAGAACACATCAAAGTATACCTATGTCAATTGATCGCACCAAAGTTCCATGCCAAAATCCCAGGAGTGTTTAAAAATATCGTTCCACTGGATCTATACGACTTATATGATAAATCAGATCCTCAATTGAGTTCAGTTCCGAATATGTTGTCAAGATATTCATTCAAAGCTCAATGAAAAGTGTCATCGCTGGTCATAGATTTGCTAGATTTTGCTGAAATGGTACTGATGGATTTATGCTTATTGCTATTTTCAATGGACTTGTAGACAATCTCAAAACTACTGAAATATGTACGTTAATACGTGCAAGAATGAATGGATGTATGTTGTAAAAGTCTCTTTGTTGGTGGGGTTTGTTGTTATGGGGAGACTTTTTGATTTATATTGTGCCACACGCACACAGTGACCCGACTTTTCTATAACGTGAACGTGTCCAGCTAGCTGGTTGATGGTTAAACCCTGTAACTTGAGAAACTAGATTTTTTGATGATTGAAAGTGGGATAAAGGATTTTTCTTCTACACCAAAATTTGGAAAATAAGGCCTTACGAAAACTGAAGACTAGACTATTAGAATAGAGGCGTAGTGACCGCATTATTTGTATTATAAATGGTCTGATAATGCTCAAACTGTATCATCATCGCATCTGATAGAGGATCAAAGAAGATTGAGATGAAACTGTTTTCATTAGTAATTGAAGCGTTGACGAATTGATCGAATGGAAGCATAACTCGCTCAAAATCTCTGTAGCTCCAACTCATTTTGATTGCGTATAGCAGTACTATCTTCTTTGGAATACCAATGCCCAACGACAGCAGTGTTATTGAATTAAGGATCACGAAGGAGTTGAGTCTAACGTTTAGGACCCAAAAAGAGATAACTAGTGAAACTAGTAAGGAATGAGCTTTCTCAACCAATTGTTTTAAGCTAATACGAGTCTGCTGTATTCATATGGGCAAGTAGTCGGTAAAGGTCTAGACGTAGTACACTGTTATAGCTTGGGCGTTGGGATAGCTAGACATTTGTGTGATCTAAAAAAGCTCGAATAATTTTCAGGGGCTCGAAGGGTTTTTGTTACCGTTCTTTACCGTTGATTTCCTCTTTCGAATCTTTTTCGGAGCGCTTTGATGATCTTTCTAAAGTTATTAAACTCCTGTGCTTTACCGTTGATTTCCTGCGGGGCGACATGTCATATCAATCTAGTTCATTCATTAATCAAAATATATATCTATAATCACAACCAATTCTGTTGACGAAAGAAATCATAAATCTTATTAGCCTTATTAGGATCAATTTTCAACAATTCTTTACATGTCTTCTTCTTTAATGATCCTCCAGTTCTCAAACTTTCTCTAAACAAAATCTCCTTAATGGCAATATATGGTTTTGGTAAAATCCTTAAATTCAGACATAGTTCTTGTTCATCAACACTTAACAAATTGAAATCATTAGCATGTTGAATATCAGCCAGTGTCAATGGTTTCCCTTTGAAATTGTTTGATGAATCTCTTAGTCCAGATGGCGTTCTATTTCTTGATGTGGCATGCTGTAAAGAATTAGCAGTATGTCTTGATCCATTATTACTAGTCAAACCATTTCTTTGTAAACTGGCAATTCTTTGAATTTTATCCTTTTCATATTTACTACCACCTTCCAATGTTGTAATTCCATTTCTTCTCCATTCTTGCAACTGTTGAATCTTCACTCGACAACGTAATTCACTAATCATATCCTTGGTAAACTCCTCAAAATCCTTTGGTGTCATGATTCTTGCATATGCTTTCAACTTGTTAAACAAATCACGTTCCTCTTTGGACCTTCTTTTATCTATACTGGCATTCTTTCTATACTCCATCATCCCATTGTCAAACAATAATCTCTTCTTCTCAGCTCTTGTCGTCAATCTAGAATTATAAATATCCAAAATGGCCAATTTTAATTCGATATCAATAGCTTGATCATCCGGATCAAAAATCATATCTTTAACAGTCATCTCTGCCTCATTTTCAAACTCATGCTCAAATTCCAATCTACCAGGCATAAAGCCTTGAATCTCATGGCATAAGGGTACAGATGCTTGTGGTTTTCTTGGTGGTGGCAATGGTGCATTTCGTCTTTCATCTAATCTCTTCTTTCTCTTCTTGGCTAAATCATTAGCTGATATCGAACTGAAATCTTTATCCATCTCTGGGATTGGATATTCTTTACTATTCAAGTATATCTCTTCATAATGCTTCCCTACCTCCTCTTTGGACCTTCCACCAATATGATCTGCAACATCTTGCCAATTCCCCAGACCTAAAGTCTGTGCGCCTGTAACGAGGGCCAATTCTTCATCAGCACCCCAATCTTCATCAAAGATCGGGTACGCATGTGTCTCTATCACCTTATAGTCGTGCCATGGTTTATGGTTTGCGGAACTTGCCCCCTGTGAGAAACATGGAACACATAAATCATACTCTGGACATACTGCACATGTTATTCTTACTCGATTTGTGCAATCTGATGAGCATACATCACAATGGAACTTGTTGGACATGACGTATATGTGTAGCTTTTGAAAATGATGGTCAAAATGGTATCAATATAATACAATGTTATCAATTTTGAGAAGTGAATGAAGGATATGTCAAACAACAATAACAAATGTCAATAATAGGAAATATCTCCAGGAATTAGCGAGATTAATCGTGAAACAGCGTGTTACTGGGCACAAATGCACGGAAAAACAGCGTAATATAGGTAAAACACACCGAAATAGATGGAAAATGAATTGAAACTGATGAAATTCGACAAGTTTTGGTTGATTTCAGATGTTTACAAGAGACATTGATGTGTGATTATACCCTCACTGTTAGCCGCAAAATACACAATCGAAATTTTCGAGGAAACGCGGCGCGCAGCTTTCGCGAGCTTACCCGGGTCGGTGATGAAAGTATGTATGTGAAGAGGATTAATTTTTGATGTTTGACACATAGAGAGAGCTTGTGGTTGTGGTTGAATTGCCTAAGGATCAACTGATCAGATCCCTAAAAGTCAGTATGGGGCAATCAGTTAAGAAGAGCGATGCCTCACATACCGATGTCCTAGAGCATGGGCATGGTAGTCCTTATGCTCTGAAGATGAGGAGACCTATATACACAAGCCATGAATGGGCTAGCTGAATTGTAGTATCTAACATATCGACACACCTATACTGTAACTGGATAGTGAAAAATTGGCCATCCTCTTGCGCAATCCCCTATTAGTAGTTATGTACTATTAATGAAAGAAAGATATGGATCAGTCTTGCCAACTACCGGGCAATGCAATCGAGCTTTCTCCTCAAACTGTCTGTCATCTACAACAAGCGGTCTGCAATATCTAGGATTATTTTCTTTCCTGATTTCCTTCATTCCTTGATTTATACAACTCACAATCTTAGATTTCTCGTTAGGGCTACAGCAGAACTGGGTCATCTGACTTCTCATTTGACCTAAGTCACACATCTCAACACCATCATAGCGTGTTTCGGTACACACCGCATATTTCACCTAACAAACAAAATTTTAAGTGCGAATCTTACCTAAGCTATGACATAATTTTTTTTTTGATTTTTCAAGTTTATAGTAGTGAGAGCGAAATTAGTGCGAGGGGGGACTCTGAATTTTCCAAAATCAAAATTGAATTTTGTTAACAACAACTATTGACAACCTTTTTGAAATATCAATAACGAATACAATAAATCAAGATGGTACGTTGAGATGAGAAGGGAAGCCAAAGGCTATGGATACCAAAGGATAGAAATAGAAGGAATTCGTACGGAAAGAACTGAGCGTGTTGAGATATGATTATTCAGTGAGGAATTAATTATATGTTCAAAGGCAATCCAAAGCATCAATGTCGAGAAGGATCATCATTCATCAGCACAATAAGACTTCGAGCACAGAGGCAGAGTTTTCAGACAAGGGCATTCATCCATTCACACAGCTTCAACTACTGCACTCATCACTTTATAAGACCAGTTAGAATCCATATCAGAAAGTTATCAGACGTCAATAATAATGCCGCTCAGATGACACTTCAGATTCTTATACGTTTTCCATTTTTATCCTCTTTCCAGGTACCAGCTTTGTTTCCAAGGATTCTTCTACTCTTGAATTTTTTTACTAACTAATATATTACAGGGTAGAGTTAGAACCAAAACCGTTAAAAGAGCCTCCAAGACTTTGATTGAAAAATACTACCCAAAGTTAACTTTGGATTTTGAAACCAACAAACGTTTAACTTCTGAAATTGCCACTATTCCATCTAAACGTTTAAGAAACAAAATTGCTGGTTACACCACTCATTTGATGAAACGTATTCAAAAAGGTCCAGTCAGAGGTATTTCTTTCAAATTACAAGAAGAAGAACGTGAACGTAAAGATCAATATGTTCCAGAAGTTTCTGCTTTAGATTTGTCTCACACTAAGAACCAATTGGAAGTTGATCAACAAACTGCTGATTTGGTTAAATCATTAGGTTTCAAATTACCATTATCTGTTATTTCTATCTCTTCTCAAAGAGTTCCAGAAAGACGTTTCAGAAAGAGAAACTAAAGAGAATAATCTTATAGTTCTTTTAAGGAAGTGTTGTTTTGCAAGTTGGGTTTAAAATCTATGATTTATTTTGTATAAAAGAATAAAAAAATTAATCATTGGTAATATTAAAAAGAGCATGTAATATGATGATTAGCTAGAGATAACAGTCGAATCAATTGATTAAATTCTTGATTTCTTCACCAACTTTTTGTAATTTATGCATCTTTAATTTCAAATCTTTATCCTTTGATTCTAAATTTTCACCAAATTGATTGACATGTTTTAAAATGATGTTAAACTTCATATTCAATTTAGATCTAGCAATGATAATCTTTGAGACTAATTCATATTGTTTTTCAATCAATTGAAATCCATGTAATCTCCAATCATTGAAAGTTAATGAAGAAATCTTGATATATTCATTTTGTAGCTTATTATCATCAATATTTTGGAAAATCTCCTTCAATGATGACTTTTCGTCATGAGTAATCTCAACCAAGGATTCATTAACAGGTTTAAATGGAGGAGGAGAGACAACCACTTGATTAATTGGTTCTTTTTGGATCTGTTTGATTGTTTCATTCCCAGAGACTTGGACCAGGTTGGGTTTATTGATAACTTTTGTAGTAACATTTTTATTAATCACATCCTTGCCCGGAGTAGAAGTGTTATTTGGAGTGCTGATAACTTTGGATCTAGTTGTATTCATAGGAACGGATGTGTTGTTACTAGTCTGTACCATCTTTGGTTTTTTAACCCCGGGACCGAGCTTCATCATCATGTGGTCAGAACTGACTTTGGAAGATGGTCTCTTCCTAGTTGGTGTTTCATCCATAATGTTGTCATCATCGTCGTCATCTATGTTTGATTGAGGAAGGAAGAATTTTGAAGAGTGGTCCACAATGTTGTTGTGAGTGACAGGGTTGTTGACTGGTTTTGATGTAATTCTGTCATTTGGCGTTTCTGGTGCCTTTGACGAGTTTGATGTCTTGAAATCGAGTTTATTGGTTTTCAACAACGGTGGTTCCAGCTTGATCTTGACGTGTTTGTTGGTATTGTTTGACGGGTGTTGGTGTTGGTGTTGATGTTCCAGTTTGACCCTTTTCAGATTAGCCGCTGAGCTCCTTAGAGGGAGTTAGTCGTGCTCTTTTGTTGTACAAATATTCAGAGTGTGAGTGCTAACATGTTGGTCTTTGATTGGATTGGGTAGGAATCGTGGCGGCTAATTCTCAGTCTCTCAAAATAAATCTACTAATTGTAGAAGAAGGGAATTCTTTCCCGCAAAAAGTAAACAAGGTACAATACAGAAATAAAAATTACCACAACTACCAATTAGTAAACATTTACCACACGAATTGACAGAGTACAACAGAATTGCTATCTTACTATTATTTGAGCTTCCCAGTCACCAATCTCATGACCATCGAACCACCTGCCCGCCCACCGCGTTATCTCAGTATCACCATCTTTTTTTTTAAGCGCCTCCACATACAATAAAACGGTCACTCATACGACAATTGCAATCACTCCTACAATACGAATACGAATACTCTCCATACATAACCTACCGTATTGACACAATGTTTTTTTTTTTTTTTTTTTCACTAACAGCTGCAATCTCTCTGCCAAGTTAGTTACGTCTTAGCGGCTAGCACACAATTTTTTTTTTCTTCCTTCCTCCGGCGAAAACTTGTTGCGCTGATTGCAATCTCGGCCAATGAAATTTTCATACTACTCGCCGCTTGACTGAAAAAAAAAGCGGGCCTGAGCAAATGGTGTTAGGTGGTTAGCTGGTTAGCACTGTTAACCCCCTGCTAGTAATGATGGATGTATGGCACTACGTATGCTCTCTCATACTATTACTGGCTATTCCAATCGAGAAGTAATCGCCTTCGATCAATTGTTACTCATCATCATCATCACCACCAGCAACAACAACAACAACAAATGTTAGCACAATTAGATCTAAGATCAACATCACCGTTGAGTGAAACACGCATACCAGTCACTGTACCCCTGGGCCCTGGGTCTACGAATCACAGCTTACAAGCTTACAACGTAGTAATTACGACTGTCATCACTGTCAGTAAGACGTCTGGCGAACGGCTTATCGATTCTTTATCAGTTGGTTCGCCCAGCATTGGCGAATAGTGTATCAATGCAGACTTCTGTGCATCAAGACCTCTAATTCATCAACTGCTACTCTGCTCTTCTTTCTCCTCATATATAAACTCTCCCAATGCCTCATCGTCTGAAAGATTGAAAAACACACAATTACTCTCCAACAATAATTTCAATCATCAACTACAATCATGACAGACGTGAGCGCGCCATTGTCACAGGGAACAGGATGGGGGATGGTCATTGGGATTGGGTTCTTCTTTGCCGTTGCAATGGTTACAATCACAACATTGTTGAGAAGATACAACAAGGAAATCATGACATCTGAAGAATTCAGTACTGCTGGTCGTTCTGTTAAGACATCGTTGATTGCCACTGCCGTCGTTAGTAGTTGGACTTGGGCGGCCACTTTGCTTACAAGTACTACTCAGGCTTATTCAAATGGTGTTTCTGGTGGATTTTGGTATGGTGCTGGTGCATCAGTGCAAGTTATTCTGTTTGCAACTTTGGCTATTAAAGCTAAACAAATTGCACCAGAAGCTCATACATTTTTGGAAATCATTAGAGCTAGATATGGGAAAATTGGTCATGCCGTGTATATTTATTACGGGTTGGCTACAAATATCTTGGTTACAGCTATGTTGTTAAGTGGTGCTTCTGCTTCCATCAATTTCCTTTCTGGGATCAACGTTATTGGTTGTTTGTTTTTATTACCCCTAGGTGTTGTCATTTACATTCTTTATGGTGGGATCAAATCTGTGTTTATCACTGATTATGTCCACACTGTGATCATTGTTGTTATTTTATTGATGTTTGCCTTTGAAGTTTACGCTACAAACCCATTATTAGGATCTCCAGCTGTTGTTTGGGACAAGTTGACCGAATTAGCCAAGACCGACCCTGTCGAAGGTAATGCTGAAGGTTCATACTTGACTTTTAAATCTCATAATGGTGGATTATTCTTGATTATCAACCTTTGTGGGAACTTTGCTGCTGTTTTCATGGATAATGGTTATTGGCAAAAGGCCATTTCTGCTTCTCCTGCTTCTGCTCTACCAGGTTATGTTCTTGGTGGTCTTGCTTGGATTGCTATTCCTGTTGTGATTTCTACTACAATGGGTCTTGCCTGTAGAGCTTTGGAAAACAACCCTGCCTTTATGTATTACCCAGATGGATTATCCACTGATCAAGTTAATGCCGGTTTGGTTTTGCCTGCTGCTGCTTACACTCTGATGGGTAAAGGTGGTGCTGTTGCCAGTTTGTTATTGGTGTTTATGGCTTTCACCTCTGCAATGAGTGCTGAAGTCATCTCGGTCTCTTCTATCTTCACCTATGATATTTACAGAGCATACATCAATCCTAAAGCTTCTGGTAACCAACTGATGTGGGCCAATTATCTATCCGTGTGTGTTTTTGTTCTAGCTATGGTTGGGTTTGGTATCGGTCTTTATGAATCTGGTGTCTCTCTTGGGTTCTTATATAACTTTATGGGTGTGATTATTGCATCTGCTGTCATTCCTGCTTCTTTATGTTTATTCTGGAGTAAACAAAACTTGTTGGCATTTGTTGCTTCTCCAATTATTGGTTCTATTGTCGCTATTGTCGGTTGGATTGGTGCTGCTAAAGGTCTTTATGGATCTGTCACTTATGACAATTTGTTTGAAGATAATGTTATGTTGACTGGGAACTTGCTGGCTTTATTAGTCCCAGGTATTTTCATTCCAATCTTTTCTTACGTTTTCCCATCCGAACCTTTTGATTTTGAATTATTAAAGGGGAAGATTGAAAGAATTGATGAAACTGAAGAAATCTTGAAGGCTGAACATGAATTACCACAACATTCAAACCCAGATCCAGAAAAATTAGCCCCAGTCACTTCTGTGGCTACAATTGGTAGACGTTTAGGGATTTCTCAAAGAGAAAAATTACTTGCTGAAGAATCTTTACATCTAGCTAAAGCTTCTAAGATTGCTGGTGGTCTTACAGTGTTTTTATTCTTGGCTTTTATTATCATATGGCCAATGCCAATGTATGGTACTGGTTATATCTTTTCCAAAAAGTTTTTCACTGGTTGGATTGTCGTTTGGATCATTTGGTTATTCTTTACAGCATTCATGGTTGTTTTATTCCCTCTATGGCAAGGTCGTCATGGTATTTTCACGACTTTGAGAGGTATTTATTGGGATTTGACTGGTCAAACCTATAAATTACGTGAATGGCAAGATTCTCATCCAGAAGAATTACACGTTGTTCAATCACAAATAAGTGCTGGTGCTCACGAACAAGAAGGTGCTCATCATGATGTTATTGGAAATATCGATGATGAATTGTATGAAAAATCTGATGAGTCTAAATAAGGATGTCAGATGTCATAACATAAAGTTTCTTTTTTATAGAATTCAATAAGTATAGTGTGTTTTTAGTTTATATGGAATAGATAAATGTGTTTTTTTCAACATTTACCTGTAGGAGAACGGCCCAACAAGCAGCTCAATAATTGTTCCATAAGACGTAGTTAACTGCACAAAAGTTTTCCAAGGTCATCGCTGGAGAGTCCATCTCTGCGCAAGGGTCCACGATTACGATGAA
>JAJMFO010000003.1:280554-305031 GCA_030574715.1 Xingzhongia strasburgensis
CTTTGACGTCACTTTTCCGGAACTACTTCCCTCACACTAGTGGCTGAGATCAATAATTTCTGTTGCTTAAACCACCGAATGATGTTTAAACTATTGCTTTCAAGGCGAATGCCATCTCCAAAACGATGACCTGCATGCTTCCCAGATCACAAACTAGACTAGAAAAGCAATCTGAGACCAAACTCACACCAGCAGAATTTAAAGTTCAGGCCTCATTTAGCAATCAGGAGACTTTTCCTGCTCAGTTGCGCACTGGACTCTGGACGTAGCTAGCGTAGTTGTTGGGGCCCAGGCCCTGGGGCTAGGGTCTTCTCCGCGTGCAAACTAAAAGCTTTACGTGCATTAGATGGAAGGAAATATGTGCAAAAAGTTTTTATATAAAGGTGAAAGATTGCCCCCCTTTTGGGATCATCACTGATATTCTATTAATTTAGATAGTTGTTTTCAAACTGACCGGTATTACTATAGACGTTGAAGAAATGGAAGATCTCGTTTATTTGGTGCATCCTAACAACAAGCTCACAAAAGTTGACAGCTTCACAATACCAAGCTTGCAGAAGAAGAAGGCATCTTTGGAGGAACAACTCAATCAGTTTCACAAGTTGTTGAATGAAGAGTCAAGACAATCGTCTGTGTCGTCTTTGCCATCGTTGGAATCCTCATCAACGATCGATTCTACTGATATCGATGAGTTGAGAGAGCATGAAAAATGGAAGCAATCAGAGTTGAAATATGTATCGTCATATCTCAGTTTCATGAAGATCATTGATTCGATTTGCAAAGATTGTCATTTGAAAGGGCAACCATATGATTATGAGAAAGAGGGGGAACTACTGGACAAGATTGCTCCTGTGATGAAAGACTTGAAGAGTGCGGAGGCTGAGTTGATGATGTATCAAGAATCTCATAGTGCTAGCAGTTCTGTGGATAACAGTCCTAAAAGTTCAAGAAATAATAGTATTTATAAGATTGATGAGATTGATCATGTGGAGAATATTTGTCATGATAATGTTAGTACGATATAACATTGATTGTGATTGTGTTGTTTGAATAAGGATTATGGATTTTCTTTGATAGATCTTCACTACTACAAAACGAACTCTTGAATGGAGTTACAGGGACAGGGAACAGGAGCTACATGATATTCATGGTGTTTTGGGTTTTTTTGGTTTAATATTGACTAGTATCAGGGAAGGCCTTTGACAGGTCTTTATGGGTGTGTATATTGTTAAAATTTATGAATATTTGGTGTACAAGGTTCCATGTAGATTTATTAGGGATGTCAAATATGTGGTTGGAATCAGAAATGGACTGATCTTTAGAAGTTGTTGATTCCTCCATGGCGCAGTACTATTGTATAGAAGCATACAGAAGCTTTTCAACGCTCAGAAGTTGTAGAGCACCCTAGTCTCATGGTCTAGAGATACATTTGCACACCCCACAAACCTTGTGTGGGAAAACCGGAGTCACAATTGTGGAACCTATACAGTTGGGGCTAGATGTTAACCAGGGACATATTGTCCATAGTTGAGACTGTACTTGGGACTTAAAACCCTCTCACTTTACATATAACCTCGCTCTATGCCTTGAAACATCCATACATCATACCTGATAACCTCTACGAGATCCAGTAACAATTTGATTCATACGTTAACGTCATTTCATTAATAATTTATACATGATTAGGGTATACTTTAAGTGATCATCATTTCCAATTTCTTAGATTAAGTAGATTGGCCACACATTCTTCATCATTCTTAGACTTAGCTGGTTTATCCTTTGAATTGAAACTTAATTCCTTCAATGGTTGTCTTGAATCCCTTGATGGAGAACTTGAAAACTTTTGTGGAGAACTTTGTGGTGAAATATTCTCCTTTCCAGATGATCTTATAGGGGATGATTTGTTTTGATAATTGTTCACTCTCATCACTGGTTTTTGTCTCATCTTCTGCTGGTTGTTGATTGGGGTTAATACTGTGGATGATGATGATGGAGCTGGTACTTGTTGATGAGCTTCTAAGCGTTCTTGATGTTGTGGCTTAGGGTTGGTCAATCTAAAAGTCAACGTGGAGCCACCTGGAGGAGTCTTGGATTGTCTTGGAGAACGTGATGGTGTCATCAATAAATTTTGTAAAGCTGGGGTAGTAGAAGAAGGGCTCGAAGATTGTTGATGTGGTTGTGATTTGATTGGAGAAGAGGGGTGCTCGTGAATAGGAGAAGAAGAAGCTTGATGCACTCGGGGCTGTTGCATAGACTGTTGCTGTTGTTGCAATAATGGCTGAGCAGCGGTGTTGAAGTTGATTGGTTGAGGTTTTGGAGATGTATATAATAATGGTTCGGGTCTTAATGAAGCAGCACTCATTGGAGTAGGAGCCACAGCAGCAGTAGGAGCGACAACAGGAGAAGGAACAGCAGTCGTGGAGACTGGGGTATTTGAGCCATGATGATGATGGAAGATTGGTTCAATGTGGTGGACTTCCTTCTCAGCAGTAGATTGACGTCTCAAAGTCTGTCTTCTATTTTGGAACCAAATTTGTACAGCTTTTTCAGTCATGTTTACCTTTTTAGCAATTTCCACACGTCTTGTTCTGTTTGGAGTAGAGCCTTTTTCAAATTCTGATTGTAAGATTGCCAACTCTGCAGGGGATGTTCTTCTTCTTTTACGACGAGCTAATTGTGCATTGTCGATTGATGGTTCCTGTAGGGGAAAAGTTGAAGGAGAATGAGAAATGAAGGCAAATGATCTCTTCTCCACCAGTGGAGATTCTTGAACCAATTGCAAAGGTTGTTTAGAGTCACTAATTGGAAGATGAGATAATGGAGTTGGAAGGGAAATTGGTGCAGGTGTTGCAGTAGTGGCAGAAACTGGAGCAGAAGCAACCACAGGAGCAGACGAGGAAAGTTTTGTAGAGAAACTGAATGATTTGGAATGTTGCATAACTGGGAAAGCTGGTTTCATCTCTGACTTCTGTTGTTCAAATTTGAGAGAGTCGAAAGATGGTAATCTGACTGGAGTCTTCATCAAAGGTTGAACAGAAATCTTGTGTGTAAGCAAATCATTAGAATATCTTCTACCATCAGTAGGAGAAGCTGGTAGGGAATTTGGAGAATGTGGTTTGTGATCCATTGGACCTGGGGTTGGAAGGTCGTGAGAGATGGAAGATCTGGTTGATGAAGCATTTGTAGTAGCAGAATCGTTGAGCAACGATGATAAAGGAGGCAAAGATCTGACACAGGAGTCTTCATCAGCTAAGGATGGCAACTTATGATCCGTTGCGGTGGAAATCGAAGGTAGTCTTGGTCTTGTGGACATGGCAATGGACATTATAGTAGTGTTGGTGGTAACAGTTGGTGAAATGAGTAAACAAAGGGGAGGCAAAAGTTCTTTTGAATTGAAAGAGGCGAGAAAAGAATGGCTGTGAACAATTGCGTGAGAGTTGTTTCAGGTTTCCAGTGAGGATTTGAGGGATGTGATATTTGTGGATCTTGGAAGGGAAAAACACACAGAGAGAGAGACCTTGGGAACAGAGACAGAGAGCAGTTGTGGATGCTTATATACAAATCAGCCAGATGTGCCCAAGGAGCTAAATGAAGTACAGTAATTTCGAGCGTTTGGTGCGCGCTGAATTTTCAGTACAAATGTTTGGGAATTCGCGTCTCGCGCTGCATCGCATTGTTTACCTTTTGGTAAGGGGGCGCATTTGTTGTTGATGTTGACAATTTGCTGGCGTTGTTTATTCGCTGAAGGTTCTGGATGTCTCTTTGTTGTTGATGGTGTTTGCTGAGTGGTGGTCAAAGTGATTGCATGGTTTTCAGGCAAGATTTCTATAACTCGCTTGTGTTTGTATGTAGCTTGGTATGCTCCTTCTACTACAGATCAACGATAGATCCCATTCTATTGGTCTTTGCAAATACACGCGTCCCATCACCATAATCCACAACTCCAAATAATCAAGCCTGGAAAACTCAAATCTTTGTTTACTTCCACTTCCTCGCCAATTTCACCATACGTAAACCTTTCAAAGATTAATACCCAATCTTCAATTCAAAGACGCGTTCGCATGCAACACGCGTTAATTATTGACGCGACCGCGACCAGAAAAAAAAAAGTTAAAGGCCCTACCTAAAAACTTTCAAGGCTTGCACCCCTTGAAGTGCAAACAACAACCATTAATGTGCATCCTGCAGGTGGTTTAACGAGGGGTTGGACCTTTGCCCGTTTCGGTAAACTACACAGATCAAAACAGGCACCCTTGATATCCAGATCCTCAAGTCAACTCTTAAGGGGCCATCAAAATACCTGTTTTCTCACGCCTTAGTGTTCGTACCTTAAAGAGTAAAATTAAGGGCATTGTTTACTTATTTTGGATGATTTCTTCACTCAAGGCACGCTGTAGCCTTCAACGAGGTAATTTAGTACTCAGCTAAATAACACACATCATCAACTACCTAAAAATGAGCAGTGTTATCTACATCCACTGCGTATCCCCTAATGATATTTTTGTGCATGTATGTATAACCTCATTACTATATATAAATATTAGGCTTCAACTTTCCCCACATCGACTGGCAAACCACACTCCATTGATTTCATCACAGCCTCAATTGCCAGCATGGCTCTAATACCATCGTCAGCGGTACATTTGGGCTCTTCTTTACCCAAGATCACTTTAGCAAAATGATCCATCTGTAAAGCAAATGGAATCCCATTTGTATCACAATCAACAAATTCATTCTCGATACGTTCCCACCATCCACGTTCACTGGACTTGACGTTATCCTGATGGAAAAGTCTCATGTCAGGGACGCTCAGTGTAGCCTGTGAACCGAAAAATCTGTAGAAAACTCCATCAATACCATTTTCCACTTTAGGAATCAATGGATTCTCACCAGTACCCATTTCATAGTTATTTGGAGCAATCACATTATCACATAAGATGAAAGACCCCCTGGTCCCATTGGCAAAAGTAAGATTGATAACAGCACCTTCCTCTACGGCATCATCTCCTTGATTCTCATTTCTAACCTTCTTCACCTCTGTAGCATATACTTGCACTATAGGTCCCAACAAATATTGTAATAGATCCAAATCATGAACAAGATTGATATTGATAACACCACCACCTTGTGACCGTTTACTTCTCCAATCTGCCTGTGTAAAATATTCATCACACTTCTTTGTACACCAAACAGCATCCACAGCAATGATTTGACCACAACGATTCAAACTCCTTTTTGCAGCCAACGTATATGGGTTAAATCTTCTATGGTGTCCCACTAGTAAAGTAACATTACGTTCACGAGCTATCCTTCTCAACTCATAAGCATCCTCTATCGAAGTACTGATTGGTTTTTCCACCAATACATTGATACCCAACGCTACCAACTCTTTTGAGACTTCGACATGGGTATGATTTGGGGTACACACAATGGCACCATCAGGAAGCTCGTGATTCGACTGTTGCAATTCTTGTACACTCTTGTAAATTGGAACACCAGGGAAATTAGCCTTGAAGGCAACAAGTTTCTCCGCAGTAAATGGGGACTTCTCCACAACTCCAACTAATTTAGTAGAAGGACATTCAGACACTGCTTGAGCATGTCTTGGTCCAATAAGCCCATACCCGACAATGATGATATTGATAGAAGTGAAAGTCATTATAGCACACCTTGAAATAATGCAATATCAAAAAGATAGAAATGGCTAGGAAAAAAATTTTCACCTAAAAAGTCTATACCCTTTCTCGAGTGGTACCTCTTTGCAGATCTTCTTTAGTGGTTTTGTGGTAGACTCTTAGATTAGTATTCATGAACCCACAAACTTTCCCACTTGGCCACGAGTTTTCCAAGAGACCAACAGCTCTATCCGAAAAGGGATGTAGAACTGAAAACCACAAAGCAGCCTCTTTTATATCTGATTTTGTACTCGAGGAAACTCTTTGTTCAACCTGCATATTATGACACATTTCAAGCGCTATTTTTTTTTTTCTTTTCTTTTTTCTCCCCTTCGCTTATGTGTTTTTTTCTGGGGAACTCCGGGAAAAGGATTTTCCCTATGCTTAACAAACCCCTTGAACAACGTTTTTACGCTCTGTTAAACCTTGATCCAAATGTGATAATTAGGTTGTATATTACCGTTATTGTGTATGTATGCAAAAAATAGTTCTCAATTCATATTCATATCGTCATAATGCCTCAAATGCCCCTCTCTAATCTTTATTTATCCATCTCGTTGATCAATTGAACCCCCATTAGTCTCTCTTCGTATAACTTGGCCAGTTTACTCACTTTCCTTTGGCCTTCCATTGATGAATACCCTTCTGAAAACTTCATCAACACCTTGCCCTTCTTTCTTGTCTTCAAAGGATCTTGAGACAATCTGTTCAAAGAAATAGTAACATCACTCAACACTTTTGATCCATTGGTATCCACTTCCGTGATTGATGTAGTCTCTTCCGGAAGTTCCAAAGTCTCTGCGGCCTCATGAGATGAATTGCTAACTGCACTTTCCATAGATAACACTGAAGAAGTTGAGGGATTTCTTCTAGAAATGATTTTCTCAGGAACGTCTGGTAAGGACCTTGGTTGTCTTTTTTTAACTTCTAGAACTTTTTGAGTTGATATTGATACTTTACGGGAAGGTGGTGCTAAAGGCTGTGAATATCTCTCCTCTTGTGGATTTGAATATCTTTTGCTTATCTCAAACCAATTCTCCAATAAGTTCTTGATGAATCTTTGACCAATCAACAATCTATCATTGTTTTTTAAAGAAACCTTTTCATGACATAGTGCAGGTGTTATCGCCTTAGTGATGGACTTGATAGTATGCTTGGTACTTTCGGAACTTTCCAACAACGTTAAGATAATTTCAAAAAATCTTGCTAATAGCTCGAAAGAATCATGCCTCTTATTGATATTGTCAAAAGTGTTCAAAGTATAGTTCAAATCATCCTTAATCGGTAATGGAATTTCACTAATAGGTATCAAAGGTTCCTCAAATCCCTTCAAAGTGTTATTCAAGTAAAATGTAGCCACAGAATATATATCCCATTGTGAAATATCTAAATAGTTACCTCTATCAATGGCTTCTAGTAATATGTTCATTTTTTTAGGGTTGCCAGGTTTAGTGAATACTAGTTCATGAGATTTCCCCTCCAAGAGTAGTCTTGCCAGAACCCTATCATTGATAAGATCCAGATATTGTAAATGATCGTTTGAACTTTTCCTAGCGGTATATGGGATGATTAGTCTTTCTGCAAATTGTGTGTCATATAAGTAAACGGCCAATGAGGTTCTAATCTTTGTGATATCAATGAACTTGGATAATTCGGTAAGATATTTACAATAGACCAGTCTGTCAAAGCCTTGTGAGTTGGGTTTGAAGAGTTTATTGTTGAAAACATTTTGTAATATCTGGGTGAAAGATCTGACCAACCACGATTCGTGAACAATAAAAGCCTTCTTCATATTAGACTTCAATTCATTTGGTAATAATTGATAGCACTTCAAGGCAGTGACCCAAGAATGGTTGCTGTTGTTAAAGTTCTTGAAGCCAGAAGTGTAGCAGACCAGGACATATGGATGGCTTGGTATCCTGGAGATGATTCTTTTGAAGGCTTTCACCATCAGATGTTCAAAGGTTTTCTTGTCAGTGTTTGTGAGGTTCGGTAGATAATTCGAGTCAAAGACGTAAACCGGCAACCCTGTGAAGGGATCCACAGTGTCAGACTTGAAGAAGGCCTTGTAAGGGTGAAACTCCATTTGGCAGTGAAATCTGGGTTTTAAAGTAATTCTTGATGCCTGTGCTATATCGAGACGCGTGTAAACAAAAGGGGGTCCAGAAGTGTAGAGCCAATTGATTCGTGCGAAACCAAAGACAAGCGGTATTATTATCTAGTAGCTGAGCAGGAGCCGCCAACGGATAGCAAGAGCACGCAATGAGCAAGAATATGTGTTTATATAGCGAGTGAAAGCACAACTGTCAATTTGAAAAAACATCGTAAAAGCTGTGTGTACCTTTCTCGAAAAAAATCAAAAAACAGTTTGTTTTGGTTTCGGACCAAAACGGAAAGGTTACGAGCGCGAGTAAAAATAAAAAAAAAAAGAATGGAACTCCTCATGGGGGGCTCGAACCCCCGACATTTCGGTTAACTTCCGCTAAGAAATGGCTTTTCCCTAGTTTGACTGTAAAAGCCGAACGCTCTACCAACTGAGCTAACAAGGACGAGTTCCGAGAGTTTGGAGGTGTGGTCGCGCCCAGTCCTAATGTTTGCAAATCACGTGACATGTGAAGTTTTCAGCGTTTGGGCCTTTGAACCTCAGTGTCTGCCTACACAGAGGTCAGCAGTGAACCAACGCTCTTATAAATATAGTTCACGGTGCTCTGGAACCTTTTGAACTCACAAGATCAAAAAACTTTACCATAAATATCATCAGAATCAAAAAAAAAGCCGATCTCATCACTGATGAAAATGGATTTTTAGTGCGCGTGGGTCAACAACAACACAAGATAACACTTCGATAATCCCACCAAAATGAGTGAGAAGGGCACAATGTCCGACAGATTGTTGTCGAAGTCCGCTAAGGGGCTCACGTTTCTGCTTTTCGGACAGGCCTTTACCAAGTTCAGTACTTTTATCATGAATCAGATCCTCATCACATACATCTCTCCAAAGACATTGGGGATCAACGCGTTTCTTGAGTTTTTGCTGAACACGATCTTGTTCTTCAGTAGAGAGGGTATTCGTCTCTCGTCACAGAGAATTCACGATATCGATGAGGAGGAGAATCAGGAAGTGCTCATCAATGAGAAGGCGACGGACGATGCCGAGGATAAATACCACCACAACAAGCTTTATCATGGCACTAAGGCTGCAATTTGGCAGAGTGTGATAAACATCGCTTACATCCCGTTGATGATAGGTGTTCCACTCTCTACAGCTGTGATTTACTGGCAATATGGTAAGATCTCTGAGATATTCAAGACTATGCATTTGTTCAATCTGGCTTTATTGATTCTATGGATTGCCATACTTGTGGAGCTCTTGGCTGAGCCGTTTTATATCTTGAACTTGTTCAACTTGAACTATGATAAAAGAACTAGTTATGAAACCCTTGGTATCACATTGAGCTGTTTTGCAAATTTCGGTATTGTGTTTTGGTTCAGAGATGAACAAATTGATGGAATCCCAATAGTGGCATTTGCTATTGCCAAATTAGTTCATTCTTTGACCTTATTGATCATGTATTACATTGATTTCAGACGCTTCAAAAAGAGTGGTCCCAACACTAAAAACTTGAATCTAACATTGACGAAAATCCATACTCAAGATAACAGCTACTATTATTTTGATCATGAAGCTACTAACCATTTCTACAAGATGTTTTTCAACTTATGTTTCAAGCATCTGTTAACGGAGGGTGATAAACTAGTGATCAACTCTCTCTGCTCTATTGAGGAGCAGGGGATTTATTCATTGATCTCCAATTATGGCTCCTTACTAGCACGATTAGTATTTGCACCAATTGAAGAAAGTCTAAGAAATTTCTTGACTAGATTGTTACTAGACACTAAATCCATAAAGAATCTGAAATTCTCAATCACAATATTGAAAAAAATCACATCTTTCTACGTTTACCTATCAATAATAATCGTGATTTTTGGACCTTTGAACTCTGGTTATCTAATTCAGAAAATAGTCGGAAGCAATTGGTCAAATCTTGTCTCTGAGACAATCCCATCATATACACTATACCTTCCTCTCCTGGCATTCAATGGGATATTGGAAGCTGTGCATCAATCAACAGCAACGGGTAATGAAGTGGTGAAATATACTTATTTCATGGTGTTTTTCTCAGGGATTTTCATGATCACTTCATTTATCAGTATCGATAAATTGAAATTGTCATTACAAGGATTGATTTTCTCTAATATGATCAATATGGTATTCAGAATCGTTTATTGTTATCAGTTCATTGGGAAATTTTACAAGAAAAGCGGTGTAAGTTTCCATTTATTCGAATTGGATGTTAATATGAGAAGTATTCTTGGGTTGGGTTTGTTAATTTG
Organism: Xingzhongia strasburgensis; assembly: GCA_030574715.1. Lineage (NCBI taxonomy): Eukaryota > Fungi > Ascomycota > Saccharomycetes > Phaffomycetales > Wickerhamomycetaceae > Xingzhongia > Xingzhongia strasburgensis. Next base: position 290,624 of record JAJMFO010000003.1, read on the forward strand.
GGCCATAGATCTTTTGCTCTTCGGTATTACTAGAAATGTTTATGAATTGTTCGGAAACTGTCTCTTGGCATTAGCTCTTGTTGGATTCATTTTATTCAAAGAAAAAGAGTTGATCATCTCAATTGTGAAAAGAAAACCCTTGAACTAAATGTTTAGACTCTTTTAAATTCATTTTAATTTATTCATTAGTATGACATTATGTACTTTATACAGCATTGGCTCATTCCTCATCACGATATCCACTTGAGACAAATGCATGTTTACAATACGTTTCCCATAGTTCATTCAGTTTCACCTCTCTTGTCTTCTTATCAATACCCACCCATTCCTCATCATCATCCTCCTCTTCTTCTTCTTCTTCAAGCGGCTTAAACTCCTTGGCTTTAGATTTCTTCAATGGCTCACCAAACTTTCTAGCTAGTTTTAAGAAATCATTGACTAGTAAACCCTTCATATTATATGGTGCCCCATCCGAGGTATACTCAACTTCAAAATTAAACTCTTTATCACCCTCATTGATAGCTTTCAAATCCAAATAATATTGAACAAACCGTAGAGGCGAGAAAGTCTGTGGGGAATATGCAGGACCAACTTCTGAATCTTCTGGCATTTTTGGAGGAATGGTAGGATCTGGCTTCTTCTTCTTCTTCTTTTTCTTGTTCTTCTTCTTTTCAATGTTTACTTCATCATCATCACCCTCTTCATCCTCGAGCTCAGCAGCATCCATCTTAGCTTCAAGTTCTTTGAAGAATTGAGTCCATGGTTTATGTGATATTTCAGTGATATCTTCCAAGCCTGTGATGTTATACTCCCAAACTCTTATACCTGAATTGAACGTTGGTACGATACTAGCAGCGACATTGGTGATGGCATATCGCTCACCAAACTCACCTGCCTTTTTCTTCTTTTTCACATCAGCATAGAAAGTCTCCCTAACTGTGTCCATGTACTTTTCCTTATTCTCTGGGATTCCACCTAAAGCATGTGCTTCCTTGGCCGCAACGGCAACGTTCAGATCATGGTCCGAAACGTTATATCCCATGTTCAGATATTGAGTTTCTAAATCCATTTCATCTTCATCATCATCATCATAAAATAAGCGGGTGAACTGGGAGTCTAGTTCGTAGCCCTTGGATTGCATTGCCTGCTCGAATGACTTATATGCCTTTTGAGCATCCAGTGGGATATAGTGATCAATATTCATATGACCATAAACACCACCAATTATCACGTCTCTATATTCGTGAACCCAGATAGTGAATTTTCTATAGCACGAAATATCGAAATTCTTAGGGATAGGAGGGACATGACCACTCAACCAGACTTTCATATTACGATCTCTCAATTCTTGTAATGTGATCCCCAACCATTTGAATAATTCATAACCTGGATCCTTCTTACTGTCACATGAGTCCACTAATGGATTTGACTTGAAGAGATATAATGTATTAATGGAAAGGATGGCTAGCTTGTTTGGAATGATTTCCGAGAAATAATAAGCACCTCTCTCGAAAATATGCAACTGTTCTTGAGGAATGAAATCTTGCCACATGTTCCATAGTTCCCTGGTTTGTAAAGTGGGGCCTGGAGCAAACAGATTATGAGGATACACATCATTGTTCCCCAATGAGGGTACCACTGGGACATCGAACACTCTTGGATCAGCTTCATTTTTCTCATGGAATATATCATGAAAGAGAGTTGCAACCCTCTTATTCATCTCAAAAATCTCATTTTCACTTCTAGGAATCTTTCTATCTTGATCGTGCCTTATGTTATCACCAGTCCATATCACAAAATCAATCTTGTTTCTGAGGTTCTTCTTGATCCATTTCATCGTCTCATTCATCAGAATCATTGGGGAATCACATCCTCTCATGGCATCACCGTACTTGGATGCCCTGTCTTCTGCCTTACCAGGCTTCCCTCTATGGCAAACATTGTCAATGTCCTTACCCTCGACGTAAAACTCATCTGGGTGTATATCTGTGATGTGAAGGAACCTGCCGTGTATCGTCTTTGGCTGGAGTGTGTGGTCATTCGTAACGGGTATTATCTGTATCGGTCTCTGCGGCGTGAGACCTAGCGAGAGGTACTCCTCTTCGTCAATGTCTAGCAGTTCAGTCTTGTACTGCACCTGTAGTGTCTGGTCCTTCCGTACGCACAACCCAGTAATACCAGCCAATGCGAAGATGTCATCCCGGTGTGTGTATACAAATGCCACTAGCACAGTCAACACAAGAACCACTACGTTCCTCACCATGGGTGAGAGACTGGTGCTATGTTGCTCCTTCTTCATGATGTGGCTTCCTCGTCCACCCTGGGGCTTTGTTTCGCTTTCCGTCCAACGGGTCTTGCGAGCCTCTCTTGACAGGCTACAGCTCTTGACTTCACACCTCACACACACGTTGTTCTCAATTGAAGCCATAAATTAGGCTGACAGCGGTGGGTTCACCCCACGAACTACGTCTGTATTCCGAAATAGGAGATGTTCCGAATTTGTGCCAAAAAAATAAAAAAAAAAAAAGGTTCCACGGAGATAACGCGGAATGTGACCGCAAAATCCGTTCTATGCCCGAGCTTATCAGGGCCCTCTTATCTTTGCAATTTCTATTTCGATTCGGATTTGTGACACCACCCACGCGCCCCTCACACGAATCTACGTCATTACGCCAGAACACCCAGACGCCAGATCTTTAAATATCACGGCTTGGGCCTCTGAATAAGTAAACATGAAACCTCATTCTACCTCCAAACAACCACAGCACGCAAGGTCTCCATACTTTTCATGCTGTCCTGGCCACAAGTCTTCAAGAAACACGAGACAAGAGACACACCACATCAGGTGTACAACTTTAGAGTCTATTGGGGAGCATTACTAGCAGCATGGGTGGCGGTTATTATTGGCTACGACGCCGGGTTCACGGGTGGATTGGTGAGCTTGAATTCCTTCAAGCACACGTTTGGTCTTGATCTCCTTTCAGAAGCGGATAAGACTACAAGAACAGAAACCATTGTGTCGTTATTTCAAGCAGGAGCCTTCTTTGGTACGCTAATGGTTTATCCGCTGGCATTTTATTACGGCAGAAAGATATCTTTTGTTATATTGACCATTTTGCTCTTGGTAGGATCTGGTGCACAGTTGGCGGCTAATTCATCAACTGGATTAGGTCCTATGTATGCTGGGAGATTCATCAGCGGTGTTGGTATTGGCGCTGTCTCAAATTTAGGTCCTATTTATATTGTCGAGATCAGTGTTCCAAGTATCAGGGGCCAACTAGTTGGATTTTACGAAATTGCATGGCAGATTGGTGGTGTTTTGGGCTTTTGGATCAATTATATCACTGAAGTGACTATCTCTGATGACAACAATGCTCAATGGATGATACCCGTGGCAATTCAGTTGATTCCTCCGGGGCTGTTTGGAATTGCCTTGTTCTCTTTAAAGGAGTCTCCAAGATGGTTATATTCCAGAGGTAAAAGAGATGAGGCATTGACTAATCTTTGTTATCTTAGAAATTTGAATAACGATGATGATTATATCAAATATGAGATGCGTGTTTTTGAACAAGAGATGATTGATTTACGCGATTCTGTTGGGACAGGTCTTATGGACCCTTTCTTCAAAATCTGGAATGATTCTCAACTTAGAAAAAGAATAGTTATGTCTACTTCTTTATTCATTATCCAGAACACGATGGCTGTCAATGCTATCAACTACTACTCACCAAAACTATTTCAAACTATGGGTCTTACATCATTGAAATCATCATTGTTATCCACTGGAGTTTTTGGGATATTGAAAGGTTTTTGTTGTTTAGTATGGTCATTGTTTATTGTTGATAGATATGGTCGTCGTCCAATGTTGATCATTGCTATTGTAATTTGTTCATTATGTTTTTGGTATATTGGTGCATATATCAAGGTTGCAGATCCTTTGAACTCTACGAATGCTTCCAGTTCACCTGCTGGGAAATTTGCGCTTGTGGCATTTTATATCTGGACAGTTGCATATGGATTATCATGGAGTGGAACTCCTTGGGTCTGGAACTCTGAAGTTTTCCCTTCAGCTATCAGAAATGGTACGTGTGCTATTAATGCTTGTGCAAATTGGTTTTGGGCTTTTATAATGGCAAGATTTTCAAATCAAATGATTGATGCTTTAGATTACGGTGTCTTCTTCTTCTTTGCCACAGCTATGTTGATTGGATTGCCTATTTTTTATCTTTTCTACCCTGAAACTAAAAACATTCCAATTGAGTACATGGATGAATTGTTCAAGCATAAAGCATGGCATGCACATGGCAAAGTTTTGGAACGTATTTCGCAAGATCAAGAAGAAACGTTGAGATTGATCAATAGCGATAGCCGAGGTCCAAGTGACGATGAAGCTAGAAGTGTCGGGAGTACAGAAAAAGCTACTTTTGAAGTTGTCTCGCTTCCTATGGATAACAAAGACGATAAGAACAGTGTGAGAAGTGTGGATGATTACAATGAGGACCACCAGAAAGCCGGTAGTTCACGCATGAACAGTGTTGTCTGAACGCTTTTGGTACAACTATCAGTGAATGTTTCCTCTATGATGTTTTGCTTTGCTTTGCTTTGCTTGTGCTATGTTGTTATGTGTGTAATTGTATTTAGTTGTTGCGTATAAAATGAATTTTATTAAATCTCAACTCGGTAGCCGTAGTTAGCCGTCCAACGTGGGCTCTGGTCGCTACTTAGCTAAACTTTAAGGCGGGCTGATCAGGGGAAAATCTCATAATTCCGTCAACAGCCGTTTAATTCTGACAGACGGGATCTGCCTCGTAGAAGGTAGCCTTACTGATAGGGGAATGTTCAAGAAACCCCATGAGAAAAAATAACACCCTGCTTATCTGTCATGAGAACTGAAAAGCGCACCCCGCGTGGAGTGTACAGATTTTAATAAACATTCGATTTGGAATCAATTTGGGGTGAATACCATGGTCCGTGGATCTGAAACTTGGTCATCGCTTTGTTTTGCAAAAGCCAAGCGCAATCTTTGAGTTTGCCCCGGGAGTGGCAAATTCCCACACGGTTATCACAAGCTAGGCGAAGTGGTAGGGGACTGATAAGATGCACAAACTGTGGAACGCGGCAGAACACGTTCGAAGTTCGGAAATACGACAAAAACACCAGCACTTCTGCCATTCTGTTTCCCACTTGACTTGGCTGATAAGGACTATGACGCAATCTCTAAATGTGCCAAACTAAGGAAATCTACTGATAAATAATAAATAAAATTCCCTTCAGCGGGCGTATAAAACGCCCTGGATTCCCTGCTTTAACCGATACTATCAATATTTGCCACTTTTCTAGCTCTTTTCCTCCCTATATTCTCTAAATTCAATTCATTCCATGACAGTGGGCTCTCCTCTGAACATAATTATTATCGGCTACGGACTCATTGGTCCAAGACACGCACTCGCAGTTACCGACTGTCCTCAGACTCAGTTACAAGCTATTGTTGATTCATCTAAAAATCCAGCAAAGAGAGCTAACGCAAGAAAACAATTTCCAACTACCCCTGTATTCAAATCTTTAGATGATTTGTTCAAAGCCGGTTTGAAGCCAGATGGTGCTATAGTATGCACCCCAAACCATACCCATTTGAAAGTCGTCACCACTTTGGCTGAACACGGAGTGAATATCCTTGTTGAAAAACCAATCAGCCCAACAGTGGAAGACGCGTTAGCAATCAGAGATGTTGCTGAAAAGCACAATGTCAGATTGATTGTTGGTCACCATAGAAGATTCAACCCATATGCTATTGCTGCAAAGAAACATTTGGACCGTTGTGGTAAAGTTATTGCTGTTGATGCCGTTTGGTGTGCAAAGAAATGTCAAACGTATTTTGATCAAACCCCATGGCGTAATTCCAAATCCATGGGTGGTGGTGTTATCAATTTGAATTTGGTTCATGATTTGGATTTATTGCAGTATTTTTTGGGTCCAATCAAGACTATATATGCTACAGAAGTTGAAAGATCAAGAGAATCCAACGTGGGCGACGATGCAGTTGTTGAAGGCGCTGTCTTGACTATTACTTTTGCTAACGGTACCAGAGGTTCATTCATTGTTTGTGATAATGTTGTTTCTCCAAACAACTTTGAAATGGGTACTGGTGAGAACCCATTGATTCCACAAGTTCAAGAAAGTGTTGATGGTACGTTTTACAGATTTTTTGGTACAAAGGGTACTTTAAGTGTACCAGATCTTAGATTATTTCATCAAAAGGATGCTAAAGAAGAAGGTTGGTGGGAACCAATCACCAAAAACATTTTGGATGAAAACATTGAAGGTGTGCCATTCTTATTACAAGTTGATCATTTCAGTAACGTTATGAAAGGTGAAGAAGAGCCAAAATGTACCCCTGATGATGGAATTAGAGCAATGCTGGCCATTGACGCAGTTGTTAAATCATTGGAGTATAATGTTCCTGTTGATGTTGCCTCGTATTGAAAGATCAACAATTTGCTCTATTTATTTATCAACTTATTTCTTTATTTTTCTTTATACCTCGGGTGGTATGCCAGGATATGACTGTTTGCTAATGTATGAGTTTTGTTCATGAATAAATGATTGTGTTTTATAGGTAAGCGGCGAGGTAGATTCGTAGAGGTTACTATGGAGCGAAATTCGAAGAGGTCACATGATAATACAATAAAAGTAGCTTGTAGCTCCCGGAATCCATTTCATGGAGAGTTTTGTAAAAGCTGGTAAAAGCCATCAAACTGAAGATTTGTCCATAGAGCATGAAGCTCTCATTACTCTTTTATTGGGAACTTTGCCGTAAAAAGATTTTGAGGTGAAAGAGACCACAATTGCAAAGCTAATCCAAACGCGAGAAATTTCGAAGATATCCCAGACACGCTTTCAACCAGCAAAAAAGAAAAAAAGCCCATCGCGAACACCAAAAATTCAGTCACTGAGGTTATCTTTCACTTAATTTTAGTGCTGTCACTATATAAACTCTGGCCTCAGACTTGCAACAGCGCTCATCTGTGGCTTAGTGATTTTCTTGTGCTTTACTGTACCACAAATTTTGGTGATTTATTAGTTGTCTCTTCTGGTCCTTTCTCCCGTCCTCCGTCAATTTGAATTAACCGCCAACCTGAGAACCAAAGGAGAGCTTCAACACCCAATGAACCGCCAGGAGATTGAAGAGGAGCTCCAGTTCAACGGCACGCTGAAGACTCCGCTGATGAGCCAGGAGGATGAGCTCAATGGAATATCGCCTACCAAGCCCCTCAATTATAAGAGAGAGGAAGTGAATGCTGGACAGAGTAACGACAGAAACCTGAACATCCAATCACATCATTTGAGCTCCAAGCAGTCTCTGGCATCGATTCTGACACAGCAGACAGAGAACTCCACCAGCTCGTATCAAACAGCCAATGATTATGCCCAGCTGCCCCACGGTAACTCATCTAGCTCATCCATTCTCACCGCCCATGATTCACCGGAAGATTATAACACCACATTGAAGTCCTCCTCGTCAATCCAGGGGAAAGAAGCACACACCATTCCCGGCTTAGGGATATCGAGACTTTCCATTCATGATGATTCAGACCAAGAACCGCTTCTGCTCCCAGCTCATCCGGAGTCTGTATATTCCCAGTACAATGACGAGCCAACCCCAATCATCAATCAAAATGAGTTCCAACCACAAGCTCCATACCAACTACAAGAGGCCCAACAATCAACTAGCACCCCTCAAAAATATACTAATGATGAGACACCAAAGTTAGCTGAGAACCGCACTTTTTCTCATGTGCGTAATATAAGTCATAATGTCACCCCAGTTCTGGGGCCCCAAGATGGATATGGAAAGTTCATTGCAAATCCAGGATTGAATGATTCAGCTGATCTCACAAGCGCCCAAATTTCTAAGGCGGACCTGATTCAAGTTTCCCCATCAAAAGAGGCACCAAAAAAAGAAGCAACACCATCCCGCTCACAATCATATAAACAATCATATTCACAAAACATCACTCGTGATTCTCAAAAGCCTTCCCAGCGTCAAAGAAAAGTATCAACATCAGGTACTGCCGCTGACTCTTCATTCAACTCGGAGATGAATGACACCACATATTCACAAGAATCGAACTACTTGAATGAGGTGAAGAAGGATAAACATCACACAATGGATTTATTAGGAGGTGGTGGGTCTGCTTCTTCGTCACTCACGAAATCATCATCTACAAGAAGACGTGCCAAACAGGCCGAAGATGATTTGAGCGCTTTGTTTTTATATGCACTACACTCCTTTGATGCAAATACTTTGGAACAAACTAATGATTCTGCTATTTGTCTATCATTTGAGAAAAATGATTTCGTTTTTGTGCATACTGTTGATTCTAGTGGATGGAGTGAAGTCACTTTAATAAAAAACTTGAAAAGAGGTTGGGTCCCTATTAATTTCTTCACTGAAGTTATTAAAAATGACTCTAAACTACCCTTGGCAAAATCTAGATTACCATTAAAGCAATTATTTGTTTCAAGTGCCGAATTTTTGATCAATCCTTTAGATACACCTCAGACTGGTGACGCTTGCTTTTCTATACACCATATCAATGAAATCAGAGATGGTGTTAGATATCTTTTAGAGAAAACCGATTGTCTTTCTAGATCAACATTAATTGTCAAGAAGAAACCAATCATAAGGAAAATGAGAAAGAGCTTATTAGCGGATTGGTACTCGTTGATGATCAAAGCTGACTCTTATAAACACTCAAAAAGTCTTGCTCATTTGGAAACTCTACAATTAATGGTTTTACAAGTGATCAAAAAGGCCTGTGCATTTTTAGATATTTGGGGAATTGAATCTGAGCAACTGAAAAGAGAAGAAGATGCCAAAAGAGTTAAAGCTGAACAAGATGCTAAGAATTCTATCCCAGTGTTGGCTAACTCTCCATTTGCAAAAGAACGTTTGGGTGAGATACATAATTTACTTTTCACATATATTGGGTTATTATTAGGAAGACTTGATATGGTTGAGCATAATCCTTCCGGTTGTCAATTATTGGAGAATGTCACACATCAAATGATTTTACTGTTAAGAGAGATTTTATTCATTAGCAAGTCTTGTGTCTTGGTGCTCAATGCCAAGAATAGAAAAGTAGATAACAAATTTGATGATAACTTGGATACATTGTTATCTCTGGTTTCTGAATTGGTTTCAAGTGTTAAAAATTTTGTGACCAAAACCATCAATGAAGATATTAACACAAATACCTTGCATGTGAAGGATGGGTTATATTACTATACTCCTGAAGGTGATGATTTGATTGGGGTTGTCTCCAGAATGACTAGATCGATTTCTTTGTCCATTGAAAACTGTTACAGATATTTAACACTGATCGGTGACTTCAGATTGAGTGATGAAAAGACATATCCTAATTTCAAGACTGTGCAGATATCCCCGGAGCAATTCATCAAGACCTGCTCGGTTGGTATGATCAAAAGTTTGAACGGTAATAAAGTATCTGACTTGAGAAACCTTCAAAGAACTAATATCAAGAGACAATCAAGATTCTCTATGGTTCGTTCAGGTTTTGATTCCGATTTAGGATTGACAAGTTCTGGAACTAATCTTTTGCAAGAGTTTTTACCTGATTCAAGATCATTTATAAGAAACTCTGTCTTCCAGCCTTATCTAAACGAGACTTCGGAAAGCTATGAAATCCCATATGACGCTGACAATGAGATTACTCGTGATTCTGATGGTAAGCTTATTGGTGCATCTTTTAGAGCCCTGGTTTACCTTTTGACCGATGAATTATCCAAACCTGACAACTTTTTCATCACTACCTTCTTCATGACGTTCAAATTGTATTCAAATGGTGGTGATTTAATTGAACAATTGATTGCAAGATTCAACATGGAGAATAAATTCGACCCTAATGATGATTATGACGAAACTGGTGAATACTCTTCCTATGAATCGAGATTGAAAAACAGAAGAAAGATGGTGTGCAAGATGTTTCAACTTTGGTTACAAAGTTATTGGGATTACCATAATGACTATAATTTACTACCAACCTTGATAAATTTCTTCAATGAAGGTGTCTCTCGTTATTTGCCAATTGAGTCTAAACGATTGATTGAACTCTGCTCAAATTTGACGGTGGTAACGCCAGGCAAAATCAAAAGCACCTCTGCAACCAAGAAAATGGTGCCACTGATGGGTCCTAGCAGATCAACATCGATGTCTTCACTAGATAACAGTCGCATGCAACTAGTTTCAAGAAGTTTAAGTTCTGCTAAACATAACTCCACCTTATCTCACTCAAGTTCTATCTATTCCATTTCATCCTTGAACCACGATTTAGATGATGAAGGTCACATCTTTGAGGAATATGAGTTGGCTAAGATGCATACAGGATCTAGAAACTCTATACTGCTCCCATTGCCTGGTCTTTCATCACATAACAGCTCATTGTTGAGTAAATCCCAAATCCAAGAGATTGAGCAATTGGTGATCAAATATAGAAATTGGTTGGGTACTTCCTATTGGCCACATGAAGATCATATGGGTCGTTTTGTGCCAGTTGAAATTTATACTTTATTGAACAAGTGGTACGAAACAGGATCATTGCAATTGAAAGGTACCATTTTCATCGGCTACAATCTTTCTGAAGTCAATTCATTTGAATTAGCAAAGCAGTTGACTATTATCGAGTCGAAGATTTTTCTATCAATTAAAGCAGATGAGCTTTTAAATCAAAATTTCCAGAAGAAGATGGGTTCAAACTCAAACATTTCACGTTCTTTAATTTTCACTAATCAGTTGAGTAAATATGTCATGGATTCTGTTCTTGAAGAGGATTTGACCATGAAGAAACGTATCTCCACTGTGAAAAATTGGTTGAATGTGGCCTTATCCTGCTATTATTTGAAAAATTTTAATTCTTTAGCTGCAATTGTTATCAGTTTACAAAATCATCAATTATCAAGAGTTGATGAAATCTGGTCTGGTTTACCAGAAAAGTATCAAAGATTATACAAAGATTTGAATAAGATTATCCATCCTGCTAACAATTACAAAGGGTATAGATATAAGCTTTCCAAGATTTTGAAAGAAGGTGATACGAAGGCTTTAATTCCTGTTGTTCCATATATAAATCTTTTCCTTCAAGATTTGACTTTTATCAATGAAGGTAATAAGGATTTTAGAAATTCGAATTCCTTTTTGAGATCAAGAATCATTAACTTTGACAAGTTTTTGAAGATATCCAAAATCATTTCAAATCTCGAGTATTTACAAGTTGGATATGATGAAACTCCTAAAAAGCAAAGAAATTCCATTTTCAGCTTTGGATCTACAACCACTTTGGATGAAAATCTTGCTCCTATATTACCATTACAAGAGTTCATTTTGTTGGAATTGTTGAGAGTAAATCAACTGGAAATGAGAGATAGTGATAGGCTATGGGATTTGAGTTTGAGATTAAAACCTGACAGACACGCTAGTATGCGTATCTAGAGTTTTGTTGGTTGCCCTTACGATAAATGGACTATATTATTAACTGTGATGGCTTTTATTGAACTATGTATTATTTCCTAATGAATGAATGTGTTATTAGTACTAGATTTTCAAAAATCTACAAAATTTATCAATAAAATATTTGAACCTTTCCTCTAATAAATATGTATATGAATGACACCTATAAAATCAAAGAATGACCATGTATATGTTACAAAACAATTTTAACATTAAAACTTTTTTCCTCTCCAAACCAGTTCCATAATCTGTGTAGTCATTTAAGTTTTGTGATTCTTTACTCGTTTGCAGCAGCACGAGAAGCAGCTTCAGCACGACGAACGTTACCAATATGGTTGATAGCTGAACCAGCTTTGAAGAAATCCACTTGATCTTTGGACATTGTATGTCTTGCATCAATGACAAAAGTTTCACCATTTCTCTTTGTGACTTTTAATTTGATGATACCACCGTTATCACCATTTTTTTCAATCATGTCTCTCAAATTCAGGGTCTCTAGTTGGTCACAAGAGTCCAATCTATCGTAATCAGCTTCATCAGCAAAAGTCAATGGTAACATACCTTGTTTTTTCAAGTTTGTTTCATGGATACGTGCAAAGGATTTAACCAAAATCATTTGACCACCAAGGAATCTTGGTTGTAAAGCAGCATGTTCTCTTGCGGAACCTTCACCATAGTTATGTTCAGCGACGACATTCCAGTTACGACCTTCAGATTTCCATTTAGCCATCAATTCAGGGATGGAGTAACCAGTACCATCGAAATCATAAATCTTGTTAACTTCACCAGTCTCTTTGTTTTGAGCACCAATCAGAGTGTTGTATGCAATGTTTTCTAAATGACCTTTGTATTTCAACCATACACCAGCAGCTGAGATATGATCTGTAGTACATTTCCCTTCCACTTTCAAGATGATTGTAGTGTTTAATTCTTCACCATTCCATGGTGTCCAAGGTTCCAATAGTTGTAAACGATCAGAATCCTCTGGGATCTCAATCTGTACCTCAGGATGGATCTTTGGATCAACAGGTGGATAGAATTCAGGTCTACCTAAGATGAACCCCTTATCTGGTAATTCATCACCCATTGGAGGCGTGAATCTGAAATCATCACCATTAGCAGTCTTGATGGAGTCTGTTAATGGGTTGAAATGCATATCACCCGAGTAAATCATAGCGGTGACCAATTCAGGAGAAGTCAAGAAGTTCATAGTGTTTCTATTACCATCATTTCTTGCTCTGAAATTTCTGTTGAAAGAAGTGAAAATGGCATTAGTCTCTGAAGATTTCTTGTCAATGTCACCACGATCCCATTGACCAATACATGGACCACAGGCATTAGCCAACACGATGGCCCCGTTTTCCTTAAAAGTATCAATCAATCCATCTCTTTCAATAGTGGCTCTAATTTGTTCAGAACCTGGAGTAACGAAAAATGGAATCTTTGGTTTCAAACCAGCATTAGAAGCTTGTTTGACTAATGAAACTGCTCTTGACATATCTTGATAAGAAGAGTTCGTACAAGAACCAATCAATCCAGCAGAGACTTGCTTTGGCCAGTCTTCAGCATCAGTTTTAGCACCAAATTGACCCACTGGAGTGGATAAATCAGGGGTATAAGGACCATTGATGTGTGGTTCCAAAGTATCCAAATCAATTTCAATAATTTTATCATATTGAGCACCTGGATCCGCTCTTAGGAACCCATATTTGGCATTAACTTCACTGGCAGCTTCTGCTAATGGCGCTCTATGAGTGGAAACCAAATAACGTCTATGAGCTTCCTGATATGGGAAAGTTGAAGTTGTAGCACCAATCTCTGCACCCATATTACAGATGGTAGCCATACCGGTACAAGACAAATGTTGGACCCCATCACCGAAATACTCCACGATGAACCCAGTACCACCTCTCACTGTTAGCACACCGGCAAGATGTGTGATGATATCCTTTGGAGAAGTCCATCCGTTCATCTTACCTTTCAAATGGACACCTAAAACTTTTGGAGCTTTCAACTCCCACGGCGTACCAGTCAGGGCATCGACAGCATCAGCACCACCGACACCAATGGCAATAGCACCAAGACCACCAGCGTTTGGAGTATGAGAATCGGTACCCAACATCATTAACCCAGGAGCAGAGAAATTCTCTAGCACGATTTGATGAATGATCCCAGAACCTGGGCCCCAGAACTGGATTCCGTATTTTTCACCACATGATTGTAGAAAATTGAATACTTCTTTATTCGTAGCAATGGAAGATTTCAAATCCTTCATTTCACCATCTTTACCCACAATCAAATGATCACAATGGATTGAACCTGGAACTGCAGTCTCTGGCAACCCACAAGTCATGAATTGTAGCAGGGCCATCTGTGCCGAGGCATCTTGCATAGCCACACGATCTGGATTCAGTTTCAAATATTCGAGACCTCTAATCTTGGTGACATCTCCAGCAGCTAAAGATTCTTCTGGATTTACTAAATGGGAATATAAAATCTTTTCAGCAAGAGTTAATGGTGTGTTGTTGAGCACTTTTTTCACTCTCGCGAGTTTTTCAACAAGTTTTGGATATGGAGGTACACGAGATTTGTATTCATCTGGGATGTGTGTTGTGAGTTGAGCCGATGAGGCGAGTGTTCGTATCTTTTGCATTTAATGTTAGTATCAGTCATCAAAAGTGTATGAAACGTATAAAACTCACCTGTACTCTGCGCAAGAGATGTGCTTTCCCGGCAGCCAACATAGCGATAACAGATGGTTAACAATCTATTTTGACCAGGATTTTACACCGATTCTAAGCAAATATCAAAATAAATATCAACAGAGTATTAAATGATCTGAAACTTTTTTCCCCAATCGAAACGCATCGATTACTCACTC
>JAJMFO010000004.1:0-40826 GCA_030574715.1 Xingzhongia strasburgensis
TTGAGTGGACCATTTTTAATCACCGAGCTAATCAAACACGAGAGGGGAAAGCACTATAAATATGAATGGTTGAATGATGAAAGATTCAGAAAACAGATCATAGAAGCCTTTGAGGCCCTTCATTCAGAGGGGATAGTCCATAATGACGTGAGGATGGATAATTTGATAAGAGACAAAGAAGGGAACGTGAAAATTATTGATTTCGAGTATGCTTTCTTCACTAATGATCGGGCTAAGTTTGACTCTGAGATTATGGATGTACAATACATGATTGAATCGGGATTGAAGTTTGGTCTCTAAAGAATTTTTGAATGCTCTCATCCAGATTTCAGGCAAATGTCGAAGCTGATGTTGCTAGTGATATGTATTTAGTTCAAGCCTCTTAATCTGAGACCACAGGATTTATATAACTTGTAGCTCTCCCCTACATACTTTAACTCTCTAGTCTTTCTTTCTTCTATGTCCATCACTCTAACTCTCCAATTCAAGACTATTGATTACGAATAAGGATAGTGTCAATGTATCAATATAGTATCAATAGTCTGTGTTTGTGATTGTGTGTCCTCTATAGGAACGCAAGTAGTATACAACAATTGGTCGCTCAAGTCTTTAAGAGAATCTGGGATCCAACTACGTACTTAGCACCCAGGAATCTAGGCATGAAGAGCTAAGGGATTTCTATCTCTCTCTCTAGTCAATGACTCGCAGTCATCAGATCATCAGAAGCATCAGAAAGGATGAAACCACCCGAACACTTCCTCCCTCTGCTCTCGAACGCCTTAATCAAAGAAGCATAGCGCAGTAGTCCTGTTTTGTGTCTGAGGGGGCAGTTGTAGCATGCTCCCGGTTCCCGTGAGTCATTTGATGTAGGGCTCTTCAAGGATGGATTTCAGCCAGCGATTTGTAAAATTAGTATATTTTAGTACGTCAATCTCTGGGTTAACTCAAGAACTATCAACTACACCAACAAGCAATAAATAATAACATAAATAACAGTAAACGCTATTAGACGTCAAATCAATAATATACACCTCGTCCGAAGCCCGGAACCCCTTGAATTGAGAACAGTAATAACAATAAAAATCTTAAATAGTGGAATGAATATGGATGAATATTGATAAATATAAATGTGGGATAGGTGCCTTCACTTATCAATGATATAGCTCAAGTCATATGACCCCATGATCATAGTTGGGGGACTTGTTTGTTTCGGCTCATTGAAAGATTGATGATGATGATGATGAAGTTGATGATGATTCTGACTCTCTTTATTCCAATCAAACAGTAAATCCAGATTGGAACTGAAACTTGGAATATGATCATCAATAGAAGATGTGTCAGATTCTGTAATCGTCGATCCTGACATCGATGAACAACTTGCCCTTTGATTCAAGGAACTCGTATAATTAGATCCAAAAATCGAGGAAACTTGTGAAGAGGAATCATCAGCTGAACTTATACTGGAATTTCTAGCATTAATTGATTCCATAGAATTTCCAGTATTGAATAATGCATTAGCATCAAGATTTGATTGAATTTGGAAATGATTTGAAACCATAGGATTTGTTGTATCAGAAGTAACAGAATTACTCAATTGATCATAATCCAATTCATTATCAATCAGTTGGAACTCATCCTTAATAAAAGAAATCAAATCTTTAAACAAGATGAAATTTTCAGGATATCTCTTTTTAATCACTTTCAAAGTCCTCACGGTGATCTTATTCGAATCATTGATTAAAGCTCCATTTTTATTGAAATCTTTAGAAAGTTTTAATATACTCAACATTGAAATCAAACAAAATTTCAAGAAATTGATAGGAACCAAATGGAATTCAAAATTGTTCAAATTGTTGATTTCTTTATTCTGATCCAGAAATATGATATAAGCTAAAAATTCTCTTGATAATGAACTCAACACATAAGTTGATTGAGAATTTAAATTTGAATTCACATCAGATGCAATTGATAAATGAATAGAAATCCTCAACACCAAATAAAAGAAATTCAATTGGATTTTAACAACATCTTCTTGACTTAAATTTTTGAGTTTGTCATTTTTCTTTGAACAACGTTCTGATTTTATGTTTGAAGATTCAGTAGGTAATTTATGGAAAATATTGTTCAATCCTAAATTTTTCCTCCAATCAATCAAAAATTGATCCAATTCTTGAATATGATTTAAATCTTCATCAGGAATGGAAATTAAATTGATGTTTTCAAATTTATTCAGTATTTCAATCAAATCAATACAATTCTTCAAATTCGAATTTGAATTTAAAATGGTGTTTAATTTTGGAATATGAAATTTTTCGAAAAATCCAACTTGTGGTAATCCAAAGAATATTGATGAAATAGTAGACAAGATGTAGAAACTCCAATATAATTTTAGTCTGACTGAATATTGTTTGAATTTCTCCTCTTTAGAAAGTTGTTGTTGTTGTTCAAATTGTTCTAGTTTTGGAGCTGAATCCATTTGTTTCAAATTATTGTAATTCAAATGTAAACCCAAGTTCAAAACATTAGAATGAGCTAAATTAGTCAAATTGATTGCAGTGTTTCTATAACAATTCTTGTTGTGAAATAGATATAAAGACAATAAAGTTGTTTGAAACTTATCCAAATTTGGATTGATTGATAGGTTCAAGCAAGTGACTAGCTTGTGGATTTCATGAATGTTGAAGATAGAACAGTTCAATTGAATGATAAGGATCAAATTGACTATAAAAGTCAAATTCGACTCTTCATTTACCGCATCCTTCATTAACAGTAACTTTGCCAAGTTTTCAGTCTTGTTATCAATTGAATTGAAAACGGTTTTATAGTTCTTAAAGAAGAAGTCCTCATCCAATATTGGAATCAAATTCAAATTCTCAAAATGGTTTGAAATGAGCAGGTCAAGGTTTGTCTTTGAAGGAAATTTGGACAAGAATCTTCCAATGATGAAATCGTGTAGATTACTAAATTCCACATGTGGATGGTTTGATTCTTCAATAGGGCGCAGATTCGCAGCTCTCAGCACTTGGTTGAAAAGAGTGTCAAGACTGTTGATGCCAATGTATGTCTCCTTTTGAATGCAGTTGTTGTATCTGAAGAAATTGTTAGAAAGGGTGTTGCAATGTTCTTCTAGAGCTGTTGTTGTTGTTGTTGTTGATGCCGCCGGTGGTAACACTGCAGAGCTGATGGATTCTCTCTTCACTTCAAAAGCTGGTGAACTGGCTCCCGTGCGAGGAGATTCAAGCACGGAGCCGCCATTCTTTATCGCGTCAATCTCACCAATGAGCCTGGCATTCTCCTTTTGCAGTGAAATGAGGTTCTTCTCCAAGTTCTCAGTATAACCGCGCGGGAAGGCCCGTCTTGTGAGCTTGTCCGACGTCTCGCAGCAGTAGCCGATGCTGAGACAGTTGGTACAGCTTGGAATCTTACCATCGCACTTGATCTTCTTCACTCGGCACCGGTCGCACGCCTGTGAAGTTCTTGTGAGCCCACCGTTTCCCCTGGCCTTGATGAGTTTTAGCTGGCTGTCCTTCATGATAATAATAAGAATAAATAAACCAATAAATAAATGAAATGATCTGTCAGTTCCAACTCCAAACAAATCAGTGGGAGCGTCTGCTGCTTGATTGGTGGGAGTTGCCGTCTTTTTATACACAGCACACTCACAGCGGCTAGCAAAGGCTTCAACCCCCAGGGCCCGGAGTTTTCCCTGTTTGCCCCTTTGTATTTGAAACTCTCACTGAATTTGTGGGATTAAGGTTTTGGCAGCAGATTACGAACTATGCATGTACTTTCCATGACTCCAGAAAATAGCGGGGCGGTAGGGCCAGCATGCCTCCTACATTCTACTGCTTTTATCGCCAAATTGATGCTAGAAACTCAGCTTAAAAGAGTTGTACTGGTGAATGAGGTATCATTAGATGATTATAAAGAGCTAAGCGGCTTTACTGCTCTCAATTCCAAAGAGAATTGACCGTTTTAGATAGCAATACCTCAACCTGTCATCACTTTTCCTTTGCTCCGACTGGCCTAACTTCCCCAGAATTTACACCGCATTTGGTGTAAAAATGGGAGTCATCGCAGATCTTCAGCAACTTGTAACACAGTAGTTGTAATCTTTGTGACAAGAAAACTAAATTTTCTCAATCGCTTGGTAAATACTGTAGCACTTTATCATGGTGGTGTAACCATTACTTTACTCTTAAATGTCATCGACTTCTTTCCACAAATCAACTCAATCTCTTATCATATCATATCCAAGCCCCAAAACGATCCCTCCCCCTGATTCAGCTCTTTTTTTTTTAGTCCGCTACGCATTCTGATTCCTAGTTTTCCTTCAAAGCTATGACGCATATCAATCAACGGTGTAGCTGCAGTTGAGATCCTACTACTACGATAGCTCGCATATTAATCAGGGGCTTCTTCATTGGCTGTGCCTCCCGAGTACCGAATGGCTAATCTCGGACCGTACACTTCTACCCAACCGCAGCCCTATCGCTTGAGTTTTGAGATATTTTATCGCCGTCATTTGCATAACTATATAATCCATATTTCTTTCAATTGTACCACCATAACTACTATAATTTTTCATCTGCACTTATGCGTGACTTTTCCCATATCACAATCCTAGCTAAAATTTTGACTCGTTCTAATCTGACCCCTAAACGTCATTCAACTCTCAAAACTTCATCAACAAGTCATTCCTTAATTTCATACACAGCTGATATCGTGGTATCTAGGCCTTGCCATTTGATTGCAAATCTCAATACTCAATCCACGGCTGCTGATCATCTTATAACGTACAACGACTTAAATTCAGCTGGATTGACAGATAGATCAGCATTACTATGTAAGCTAGTTCTAAAATCCGATTATAAGTACTAAGATTACTACCTTTCTTCAACTAAAACTACATAACCTACCAATCAAATTCTCCTATTGAAACGATGTCATCTTCGATCTAGCAAAAGCTAAAATAAAAAGATTATACAGCCCTAATCATGTGACTAAATACCAAAGCACGTGAATCATTCTCATTTTTAGCTCTAGCTCTTTAACGCGTCTGGATTCAATTATTTTCGAAATTCAAAACAATCCATAATGAAGGCCATTTCAAAATAACTATCCAGAACTTTACAGCCAAGAGTCGAACATGAAGAATGTCCAAACCATTTGCCGAAACTAAATTCTGCTCCACTGCCGTACCCAGCGAGTTGCGGTCAGAAATTGCAAACAAGATCAAAGCTATGGGAGGAATCCATTCAAGTAATCTGATGTCTGATGTCTCCATCTTGATAGTAGGCGACAGAAACACAGACAAGTACCGATTCTCTGTGCAAAAGAGATCAGACATGAGGTTTGTCTCTCCGCAGGCAATCCTCAAGATCCACCAACTGTGGCTAAACAACGAGGACAAACAAGATCCAGATATCCTAAATATTGACCATTATCTCCTACCAGTCTTTCAAGATTTCAAGATCTGCTTGTCAAGAACACATACAGACGACAAATTTGAAATAAGTGACAGAACAGAAATCGTCAAACTGATCCGGGACAATGGTGGAGAGGTGCATGACTCTTTGACAAATGCCTCCTCTTGTGTTATAACAAATGAAAAATCTGGCAGAAGATACACTGTGGGTCGGGATTGGGGGACACCAATCATACATCCCCTATGGATCCTGGAGTCTATAAAGAGAAAAGCAGCATTGGATTTCAAATATTACGATTTGGATTCCATCCCATTACCAGAAATGGGTGAAAAAGCTTGCGAGGTATGGGATGAATTATTTAAAAGTAAAAAGAGAAAGAAAATCGTCACAGAGGAAGATGAACAAATTAAAAAGAAACCTGAAGTTTGGAATTTTATAATGAGTACCACTAAATTTAATAATGTCAACAATAATGATACCAAGGATAAAGCTGACTCATGGGATAGCAATGCCAATGATAATGAATCAGAGGGAAATATGTTGAGACTTCCCAAGAAATCCAAGCCAAGTTTCATCCCTAATACTTCAGTCACATCTTGTCTATTTTACAACAAGACTTTCAAAATTGATTTTTTCCAGCATGATCAACTTCATACATTAGAGAAAACCATAAAATCGCATTCAGGTCAAATTTTGACCTCATTAGATCAGGATAACATTCCAGATTATATCATAATCCCTTCAAGTTTCCCAACAATGGATATTCCTTCTTATTTCTACGATTTCGGTAAGACTGAAATTCTTACTGAATTCTTTGTTGAAAGATGTTTATATTATAAAACCATCAGATTAGATACTTGGGGGAAACCGTTCTATCAGCCAAATCTACAAGGACCACAACTTTTAATCTCTATCACTGGATTTCAAGGAATTGAACTACTACATGTCACCAAAATGTTGAGTCTATCCTCAAACTTGAAGTTAAATCAAGTATTGAACAAAAAAACTGATGTGTTGATTCTCAATTACGATTTGCTAAGATCAAAGTCTGCTCCATATTTATTACAAAAATATCCAACATTATTCGATGATAACTTCAGAAAATTTGCTTCATCGTCAAATATCCAATCAAGCAAGAATAAAATCAGTTTTGCTAAACAAAACCATCTCCCAATTGTCACTATTACCTTCCTCTTCGAAACGTTCTACAATGGTTTCATCTCGAACGTGAATAATAAAGAGTGTTGTCTTCATTGCCCCAAAAAAACTCACTTGAAGGATGTTTTAAAATCTTTGACGGATTCCAGTGATGGAGATGATAATCAAACCACTAATGGCTCAAATAATGGAGCAAATGATCAAATTACAAGAAGTGATTCTTCAAACTCTTTGCCAAAATTACCATCACCTATCAGAAACAAAAGAAAAGATCAAAATAGATTGATTGGAAAAGCTCAGATTTCTCAATTCCAATCCACAACCATCAATTCCGCCTCATCTTCTCCACCTCTTCCGCCTGCTCCACAACTCTTGTTACCCTTGAATAGATCTGACAGACTACAAAAACATATAGAAAGTCCAGTGCTGGATGATGAAGATGACGAGAACGCATTGAAGTCTACCCAGATTGGTTATGGCCATACAAGCCAGCTGAATGACAAGTTGTTGAGACTATTAAATGATGAAGACGACAATAACAATGAGGATGGGGAGAATAACAGGGAAAGTAATAGCAATATAAATGACTCCAGAGAGTTTAGGAAACGAACAAGACAAGGGCATAAAGAAATGCTGAATATTCTTGATAACGAATGAATGAAACTGCATAGATTGAACTTGACTTCTCGTAGATCTCGTTCTCTACAACATCAAAATAAATCTCAAAAGTTGAAGTACAAGCCATGTACAAATAAATAAATAAATAATAGAGAATCCTTGAAATCTTAATGTTCAATTCGACTATCTAGTTTACTTCACTCCAGTATAGTCCCGTTTATGATGAAAAAAAAGAACATGATCGATAGACTTTAATCTTCAAGGTACTCGGAGAATAGGTCATGAGCTAAAGGATCGAGAAGATATTCCCCTTCTTTCAATGCAATAAAATCCGAGCTGTCAAATCTCCCCTCCTCGTCACCTCCAATCAATTCCAGGGCTTGTTCCTCGGAGAAAACAACGAAATCTTGATCACTTTGCTCTTGGCTTGTATCACCAAGAGACCCCATGAGGCAGTCGAACGGGGTAATCGGCGGAGTTATTAGGGTCTCAGCGTCATAGACGTGACCTTGATTAATCTTTTTTTGGTCTTGAAGCCTAGGTTGGTGAATGAGAACTTGGGCTTGATCACGAATAGGAATACTTGGAACAATTGGGGATTCTGGTGGTGTGGAATACTTTTGTTCTTCAGACCGCGTTTGTGGTTCTTCGTCATCAACTGGTTGCTCGACAATACCAAATGGCCTCTCTCCTAGTTGCTCTTTGATAATATTATCAATCGAACTATGAACGTAGTGGTTGAAGATGTGAGGAGTATTGCTTTGAACACGATTGCATAAGAGCATAAACGTTTCGTTGAAAGAAGTGGTATTCAATGGAATAAAAACCTCATTGTTCTTCTGTTTGAGGGTATTTCTCAATGGTGGCATAATTACTGCTGGTCCTCTATTATGGTACTTGTAAACATGTCTAAAGTAATCTTTGAGACCATGCCCTTGTGAACTATGAGTATTCACCTTTGTCGTAAACAAACATGGTGCCCTTGTTCCCCTTATCTCATAAGGACAAACTATTCTTATACCCTTTGTTGTTTGCAAATGTCCCTCTCCATCGCCAACAGCGAGAAATCCTATGAATGGGTTTGCAAAAGCGCCTTCTTTTCCAACACCATGGACATCACCCATGTGATGTGAGAATTCAGAATTTGCTGTGCTATAGAAGTGCTGGTGGATGGGGATGGGGTTTCCCAAATGATCAGGAGCGAATGGATCGCAATAGGGACAAAGAACCAAAGTGTTTGGTCTTACCGTATTTCTATGATCCAGAGTCACGTTTGTCTGAGTGTAGTACAGGGTATCACGAGACCTAAAATCGGACCATTCGCTGAAAGTCCAATTGTGTTGAACATTGTTAGCCATCAGCATATCTGCAAAAGCTCTTGGATCTTTAGCAGAAACATTTGCAACTCTGATATAGGTGGCAGGATTAATATCTGCAGGGCTACTGCTCAAATTCTCCCTGCAAGCCTGGGTGATCCAATTCTCCCAATCATTGTTTGAGAGGTTGAGTTGTGGAAAGCTGTTGTGTCTATTAGCAAAAAGATTGTACTCTGTGCTCATTTTACTTGTTTTGTTGTTGGCAGATGAAAGCGTGAAGACAGAAAGAGAATCTGACTAGAGAACATAGGAAGCCTCTTTCTTTTAAACTGTTCTGAAGCCTTTGAGCACTTTGGACCTTTCATCTTGACCTGAAAATTTCTGCTGCTGAAATGAAAACAATTATGCGCTGTTATGCATGAGAGACGCAAAACTAATAAGCAGAAAATTACAAAGATACAAAGACAATGAGATGCCAGAATGAGCTACAGGATCAGAAGGTACATGTGGTGGCTCTTTCCAAAAACAAAAGTACATATAATTTTCAACAGAAATGCCAAAACCTGCTTCTCAAACTCGCAAATAACGCAAATTAGAGGTGATAAGAATATTTTCCGTGACTGACTAGAACACATGATTCATTACACAAACCGTCCAACTTGACTTGGTCTCAATCCCTGCTGATTTTGAAAAAGCATTTGTTCTTCGACAACCCACCCTCGCCCTTGTAAGTACTTCCCTTCTGTGCGGGATATGTATCAGCAGTTTGGAGATTCTTCATCTTAGAAAGTAAGACTTGACTTGTAGCACCATACAATTTCAGTTCACGTAAGTTCTGATGGCCAATAAGGTTTAGCTTCCCAGCTAGGGGCTTTGAATAACGCTTAGAGGAACGCCACCCTAAGGTCAAAGAATTCAATTTTGGGAAATTTCGTAGCGTGAGCTCCATTTGTATCGAGTCCTGATCGTCATCGGTATCGTCGTCATCGATATCATCGTCCACACTATCATCATCCACAATATCGTCGTCCCCAGTGTCATCGTCGCCGGTGTCATCGTCCACAGTATCAAGAGCAGCCCTGTTTTCCTTTGTTGCGCCTTTTCCAAACCCTCTGACACTTAGTGTTTTTAAGTTGTGGAAAACAAAACCACCTTGGAAAATACTCAGGATATTCCCCATGCTGAAGCCTTCAAGAATTAAAACTTTCAAAGAAGTATTCACACCGGATCCAAAAGTCTCAAATACGTCCTGATACCTATCCTCTATATCACTCAGGCTAGTAAAATAAGCTTTGAATGAAAGCTCCTTCAGCTTACTATTGTGACTTAGAAGCTTTTTAAGATTCACCTTAGCCAGATCTGGAGTAGTCTTTTGAGGAGATATATCAAATGAATATTCAAGAGTTTCAAGCGATTTAGTATTTAGATTCCAAGGGATATATAAGAGGTTTTGGAAATTCAACTTCAAACTCTTGATATGCTTGAAAGGAAAACCCATTATTTGTGAAATTGTTTCTTCTGAAAGATCACTAAGCATTGTCACCTTCAGCTCTTGAATTCTTTCCAGTAATAACGGGTTATTAATGAAAGGTACTTCTGTTGAGTTTATCTCCCATATACGAGCGCCCATAAGAGGTTCAAGCTGTTTATAAAGCTTTTCATACTTGTCTGTATTTTTTGTACGGCAAAATTTGTCAAACTCACGCAGCAAAACACATTTGAGTAACTTGGGAGCAAATAGCTCAGTCACATTAGGTGGAATTTTACCAAAACCTAGTACCTCAATATCTTCAAGTAATGGTGTCTTCAGGCTCTGTAGTATTGGCTGTTGTTCAAGCCCATCGAACGTGCGATAGACTAGAGATAGCTTCTTCAGGCTGGGGGCATCCAGCTTTTTCACGCCTTTGATATTCTGTAAGTGTAATTTCTCTACCTGATTAAACTGTGCCTTCCCAAAATCCAAAGTGTCAAATGGAATGTTTTCCCCTCTAGATGAGATTTCTGGGGCTTTTATGATAACTTCTTTAAGTGAGGAGTTTCGTAAAAAGGGAGCTATAGTTCGCTCTATAGTAAAAAGTCTACCAGAAGCAGGAAGAAGCTTTACAGCCTTCAAGTTGTTACTTACAACCTCAACATCTTCATCTGGGAGACAATCTCTCAGTACCAATAATTGGCAATTTGTCTGCAAACTGATATTCCTCAAACCAACAGGATTCATGTCCAAGCACTTCTTGTTCCCCTTGAAAATAGCAACATTTGCGTTGGGAACGTAAAAATATCCACCCACTTTCCAATCGGTCTCAAAAATTAGACTAAATCTCAGGTTTTGGGCAAACATGTTCTTGTAACGTACTCCAAGAAGGTATAGAAAATCCTTGAAGAGATCAGATTTCAACTGCGCCACATAGACAACATTTCTGTTTGAAAGTGGTACCTCAGTTTCTGTACTTGTTATGAGACACGTTTGGGCCAAGTCTTCCAGCTCATTGTATGTCCTATCCTTCTCGTCAGCGATATAAATTATGATGGATTTCAAATGATCATGAAACTGTGGTATTTTGATCAGTGCCTTGTAAGTCTCGGACGCATCTCTCAAGACAGTGTAGAATACGATTTGGGTCACTATCTCCTGTGGAAGGTCAAACAGGCCCCGTTTTTCAGTCATGGATTCTCTCTCTAGTTTACTCTGCTTGTTATTCTAACATTGAGAGCTGAAAGCTTGAAAGCAAATATATTCCTTCTCGTTCTCCCACTTTTTAAGGGGCACATTTATTTCTATGCAGTTTTATGCAGGTTTCACAAATACGTTTAAGAGAGTTGAAGTTCAAGGGCTTGATAAAAACTCAATTAGACAGCAGTTCGGTTAAATACTGTTCTAGACATTGCGTGTAGGCCATTGATAACTCAGGCTCGTCAAAAAGTGTTTTTTTTTAGTGTTCCCATATTCTGATTTTGACAGTAATAAGCTGCAGAATGATAGCTTCAATCTCTGCCCCTTTTTTTTTGTTTTCGATGTGATACCAAAAAATCTTCTTTTCAATATACCCATATGAATCTAGTTCTGTCTTATTTTTCCCTCTAAAACTTTAAATTTGTGTTGTTTTTTACTATAGTGGCTTGTATCGAAGTTTCTTGATTACAAGTAAGAAAATATTTAATGTCAAAATATAATAATTAATGGCAAAATATAATAATACTACGAAAAGAGAGATTATATTCACCAAACAAGCGCTATTATTTCCCTGTAGAGATATCAAAAGACTATAACAGCCCAGATCTCCTACTACCAGAGCTGTGTGTAAAATGGGGCCCAGAAGTCTCATGTTCTGTATTATCATCTACTTCCCCACCCATACCAATTCTCAAAGAAAAGCAAAACAAAAAGGGTGACATGTCAACTGTTACAGAAGAACGACATTAACAGCTATTTTTATCGCTTATAATCGTTTTGATCATATATAATGTACTATACTTTTCACATTCTCACTGAGTACATCAGTGGAAGTTAATTTATATTCGAATTCTCCACTCTTAGCTAAGATTTCAACTTTTTTCAGGTTTGTTAATTCATCGGCTGTGATGCGATACACTGGCACCTCGGACTCAGCAGGTGATTGAACATTGACCTTCAATAGTTCCAGATATGTCATTCCCACTAGAGTCAAAAAATTCACACCGAGTACTTTCAATTCCTTCAAGTGTTCATGACCCAAAAGCACAATTTTGTCACCTTTTGTACTACTATTAGAATAAAGATCGATCCATCCTACTGTCAAGAATTCTAGCACTGGAAAATTGTAGAGGTTGAGATCCAGCAACGAAGCTTTGGTTTTCTGTGCCTTTTGTTCAGGATTCTGGAAATAAAACTCGTCATTTTCTAGATTATCCTCTTCAGGAGGTACAGTTCGCGCTGTAACAGTCAATCTTTTGAGATTATGGAACTTGAAACCTGAGCTGAAGATGTTCTTCTCTTGATCAATTCTAAAACCTTCAATAGTCAATGAGTTTAAAGAGGTATTGACACCTGAAGTAAAAGTAAAGCAGTCAGAAAAATCAACAAATATACTATCATCAACTTTTAGTTCCAGCTCTTTGAGGTTTTCATTATGACCGAGAAGATTGGACAGGTTGACTTTAGTAATACTCATCATATCATCAAGACACAGAAAGTACTTTAGCTTTTCCAAGGATACGGTGTTGAACTTAAATGGAACATTGGACTCATAGTAGCAGTTTATCTCCAAGGATTTTAAGCTTTTGAATGGGTAACCCTGTAGCAGAACATCATCAACAGGCTGAAAAAGGCTCACTCTCAGCTCTTTCATGGTTTCTATAAGGTATGGATGACTGATCATTTCTGGGAAGTTTGTATCCCAGGTTGTTACGTGAGCCAAAGGCTCTAATTTAGTCAAATCGTATTCAAGCTCACTTCTATCAAAGATTCGACCATCACGAGTGAGCACGACTGACTCAAGTTTGGGCAATTTTAGGTTTTCAAATTCTGGGATATACTTTCCGATACCAGTAACCAACAGTTCTTCCAAAAGGGGAGCATCAAGCTCTTGGATCTTGGGACAAAACTGGAAATGGGCAGCTTTGAGGCCGTAAGTTATAGAGAGCTGCCGTAGAGAAGGTGCATTCAGGAAAGTGATAGCCTTGAAATTAACCAATGTGAGACTCTCTAAATTATCGAATTGAAAGTTTGCAAAGCTCACCTCATCGATCGCCTGGCGATTCATGAAAGATGTTGCGATATAGAGGCCTTTCAATCTTGTTGTATCAATCAGAGTCAACGATCGATATATCTCATTGATGTAATCATTAGTGAGATCCAATTCATTGACATTTGGACCAATCATCAGGACATCAGACCCAATTTCTGTTCGATCCAAAATGAGCTTGCGGCTTTTGGTCTTGACCTTGACGCTTTGTAGGCTTTTGGAAGTGAAAAACAACTTCTCTGAATCACCCGTTAGGATTAGAACGATTACCTCTGATTGTTCAAAGAAGTCATATGTAGTGAACGAAACATCGACCGAAATGAAGCAGCTCATAAAATCACCAAGTTTCTGTTTGTAAAGGTCGAAGATTTCCAGTATCCGAGGGACATTTTTCCTCGAGGTGACTTGAAAGAGGTAAATCATGTCTTCTTTGATTGGGACAGACTCTGGAGCGGTGAGATCAAACGGCTTTACCACATTCCCAATCCCATAGAGGTCTAATTGGTTGTTGTCACTGATGTAAATGAGCACTGATTTGAGGTATGGATGAAATTCAGGTATCTCCACCAACGATCTGTAAGTCTCATGTTCGTCGTTTGCCAGAGCATGGTACAGTATCTCAGTGACAAGCTCGAAGGGCAAGCATAACAGCGCGATATGCATGACACACAGGGACACACGCAGAGCACCTGATGTGAACTGTTTGAGTATATAAACTTAGTCTATCTCACCAATTACTAATGATATTATAAAATGGTAAGCGATATACGGGGCTCACAACTCACAACGCAAATATGAGCTTCTTGAGCTAGACAAAGCTCATGATCCCAGTATTACAGGTCAACATTGTACAAAACATGTCTATTGACTATTTACTCGTTTGTAGTCTCCAGTAACCACAATTATTCTACCACTTCAACACCATTTTGATTTCTGAATGCCTCTAAATCATCCTCCTCCTCTTGGAGCTCTTGAGGTTCCGTGGCCTCATAAGTGACAGAATCGTGCTTATGTCTCTTTGTGTTTCTCTCATTTAATTCATCCGAAGTAGGCTCTCTGATACGCAAGCTCAATTCATCCAGATCAGCCTTCTCCAAAAGCTCTTTATGAGAATCCTGAATCTTACGTTTTCTCAATTCAACCTTGAACTGCAGTGGATTATAGTAAACCGCCTCGTTTGCATCATCAAATCTTAGTGCAATCTCTTGATTATCTTTGGTGAGTTTGAAGCCTTTCATATCATAATCACTGGCTTTTTGATATTTGATTCTTTCAGCATTTTCATCAACTTCTTTTGGAATGTTTTCAGTCAAGTCATCCAGTTTATCCTTAACTGTTTGTGCAGTGTTCTCATCAGTGGTAAAAAGAGAGATCCAATCAATGTCTTCCAGCCTCATTTGTCTATAGATAGCGGTCTGATACTGTAAGTCTGTGACCCCTTTGATCGAATTTGAAGAAAATTTAATTGTGCTGAAGTTTTGATCCATTCTAGAAATATCTGGTAATAAGGACCACACTTTTTTGGCCTTTACGTTTCTCTTGGAAGGATGTATCAACAGTTTAGGGTCTCTCAAAGTCTTCGTAGCATCTTCAAAAGTGGCTTCAATTGCACGCAGTTGACCAACTGGTGTATCGTCATCCTCAGTTCTCTTAGAAGATACAGATGGTGTACTTGATCTGGATAGCTGAGAAACATTCTGCTTGTTGGTACCAATGTACTCAGTTCTTCTCAAGAAGGAGACAGCCGGTTGATTCTTGACACCTCTATCAATCTCGGGATCTCTCAATAATATACGATCAGCAGGATGTAGCCTGTTGTTTACTTCAGGCAGTAAAGCCGAGTTATCAAATAGGGTGGGCGTAGCTATAGCGTCAACAGGCATTCCAAGGTCACTATCAATGCTGATCAGGTTATTGATACTCTCTTTACGAATCAAGGCAGAAAGTAAACTTGAGGAGCCAATTTGCTCTTCTTCTTTACCCTTGTACTTGAGTAATTTTGGGGGTAAAAGGGGTGGAGGGAGGTCATTTTGGTACCTTATCCTAGCAATGTAATCTTGACTCTTGGACATAGCAGCTGTTGCAAACTTTCAGCTGATAGAAATGTGAAAACCGTTTATTGTTGTTGTTCAGTGGAAAATCATAGACTTTACGGACCAAAGCTCTGGCGATGTTAGGATGTCCCAAATTTACCCGGTCCAGCAAGCGAATCTGTTTTATAAAGTCAAATGTTTGGTTATGAAGCAATGCTCGCGATGAGATAAAAAAATTTGCCTTACTATTAAACATTTCCTTACTTTACTGTTCTTCTGAAATTCTCAATAATCACATACTCATACTCGTTACGATGATGTACACCTGTAATACATGCTCCCTACAGTTTCCTCTACCAGAGGACCAGAGAACTCACATGAAGTCTGACTGGCACAGATATAATTTGAAAAGAAGAGTTGCTGGGCTGCCTGCTATTGATGAACCACTTTTTAATGAGAAAGTTTCCAAGCTGACCATAGTTGAGGACCAAGATGTCAAGACCGTTGAGAAGGCGCAGAAGCAGTTGACGAAGAAGGAACAGAGAAGAAAAGAAAAAGAGGCGCTGTTAGAGAAGAAAAAGGAGCTCTTAGAGATCGCAAGACAGAATATGCTAAAATCTATGAACGACACTAGCATTGACTCTACTGCAGAGAAACTAGAAACATTAAATGTATCCAATGATTCAGTTTCTGAGACCAAGGAAAAACCAAAACAAAATGAAACACCAAAGGAAGAGACGAAAGATATTCAACCAGAGTCCGAACCACAATCAACACAAGCGACAGAGGAACAGATTCTGGAGCAAATAATGCAGGAGAAGTTGAAAAACAGAGTTGACATCCCTCTCGAAGTATGCCTTTTTTGTAATAAGAAGTTTCCTTACTTTGATGCTTGTGCTACCCATATGGCCAAATATCACGGATTTTACATTCCAGAGCAGAAATACCTAGTTGATAAAGAAGGTTTGGTGAGATATATGGCCGAGAAGATTGGTGTCGGTAATTTATGCATTGTTTGTGATTTCCAGGGAAGATCATTAGAAGCTGTTCGTGCACATATGTTAGCAAAGAAACACTGCAGCATTCCATACCATTCAGAGGATGAAAAACTTGAAATCTCCGAGTTTTACGATTTCAGCTCCACTTACAAAGGCCAAGAGGACGGTGAATGGGAAGACATTGATGAAGAAGGTGAGCTTGTTGAAGGTGATGATGAAGATGTGGTACAAGTGAACGGAGAAGATGATGATGATGATTTGCCACAAGAGGTTTCCTATGACGATGGGGTAGAATTACACTTACCAAATGGTGTCAAGATTGGTCACCGTGCACTAGCTAGATACTACCGTCAAAATTTGAGACCAGAGAGAATATTGAGTGAAGGTCAAGGTACCGTTATTGCTGCAGAGTCCAGACATTTGGCCACCGTGGCTGACAGACAGCAGCTGATGGAAAAGAAAAGAGTTTGGAAGAATGAAAAACATCACCAAGACAGAGACGACAGAAGAGCTGCCAAATTCATCAACAACCAACCCCACTATAGAGATCAGCTGCTGCAGTGAACCATTGTATCTAAATATTGCATCTACTATACATTTATCAATAGATTTCGTGTTTTATAATTAGTTTGTAGATGTGCGAAATAAAAATTAATTGTGTCAAGAACCCCCATTGGCTCCCAACGCTTCCGAGAAATCGAAAAAAACACAAACAACACGAAACACGTTCAAGCGGTTGACTTCAAGCCCAATCGCACAGCCAGCTCAATTGCCTTTCAGTATGAGATGGGCGAGGTCCTTTGCGCTGATTTTGCTTCACCTGACTGGTATTCTACTGTTTTGTCTGGGATTTTTCCCTTCAAAGATCGTGTTGCAGGGCCATGGTGAATTCAGCAATGGTGATTTCGATCCACAGTTCAATAAGCTGGTGGTGATGGTGGTAGACGCGTTGAGAAGTGACTTTGTGTTTTCAGACCGGTCTTCAATGGACTTTCTTCAAGGATTGATCAGGAATGGCTCTGCGCGTGGTTACACGGCTTTCTCCAATCCTCCGACCGTGACCTTACCTCGTTTGAAAGGGATAACAACAGGTTCCACGCCCAACTTTTTGGATGCTGTTCTTAACGTTGTAGAAGAAGATTCATCCTCTACATTAGCCCATCAGGACAGCTGGCTGAACCAACTCAAACTCGCAAACAAGACAATACATATGTATGGAGATGACACTTGGATCAAGTTATTCCCTGGTATATTTGATGAGAATGAAGGAACCAGCAGTTTCTTTGTTTCTGACTTCACTGAGGTTGACAACAATGTGACTCGTCATTTGGACAAAGAACTGACTGAGCGTTCATGGGATTGTCTCATTTTGCACTATTTAGGACTAGATCATATTGGCCACAAGGGAGGCCCAGAGTCTGTTTTCATGAAACCAAAACAGAAGGAAATGGACAAAATCGTGGAAAGAGTTTACAACTCTCTTGAGGAAGAAACACTTTTTGTTGTGTTGGGGGATCATGGGATGAACGAGATTGGTAATCATGGCGGCTCGTCAGCAGGCGAAACGTCTGCGGCCCTCGTTTTCATTTCGGATAAACTGAAAAGTCTGAAGGGCTCTCAAAAGTCTCCACTTCCTTACAACAACGACTATTCATATTACGAGAAAATCCAGCAAATCGATCTAGTCCCAACAATTTCAAGCTTATTACATCTACCGATTCCTAAAAACTCACTTGGAGTTTTCATAGAGGAGTTTCTTGGATTATGGCCTGCACCTCAGCAAGATACTGTGCTCAAGGAGAACTTGATTCATTATAACAATTTTAAAGCTGGTGAGCCTAAGGATCAGGCTAGAGAGTCTGCGTATGAACATTTATATGGTCTACAGTCCGAGTTAACTAGGTCTGCTTCCAACTATAATAATGAATTGATCTATTATGCCTTAGCCATTCTTCTGTTGACCCTCTCTATCAACATATACCTTTCTTTTAGAGAATTTGGGATACAAACAGTTCTCATATCGCTGACAATTTTGGCCTATTGCGTCACTGTGTTTGGAAGTAGTCTAATTGAAGAGGAGCATCAAATCTGGTGGTGGTTCACGACTTTTTTCATCACAGTGTTCTGTTACAAACAAAAGTTTAACATGATTGCATTGCTGATACTAGTGAGAGTTGTTAGAGGATGGAATAATAGTGGTCAGAAATTTGTTGGTGACACCATATCCAGCTTCTTAGAGCAAAATCCATCTTTGAACTGGGTTGTAATTGCAATCACTATTTCAGCATATGGATTCAACCTAAATAGTGGTGGTTTCAAAGATATACATCCGTTGGCTTCCTTTGTGATCTCATTTATTCCATCGATGGCACTATTTACATTCAAACTACTCTTTGCTATAGCAAATGGTGATGCCGTTCCTAAACAGCTGATTCCTTTTGCTGCCCTGATGATAGAGCATATGGGACAAACCAAGGCTCAGAACTGCCTTGTAGATCTTTCCAAGATGTTTTTCGGTACAATTGGTGGTACCATTCTCATTAGATTGGCACTCAGAGTATTTTACAACAAAAAAAATTGGGTTTTATCTGACATATTCAACCTCATTGTGTTCCTACTGATGTTTGAAACCTCACTGACAAATATGGGGATGTTTTTGGCTTTACTGGGAATCAAATCACAGATTGGAGTTGTTGCAGACTCTTATTCCCATGTCAACAAGTTGAACAAGATAGGATATTTGACGATTTCATTACTTATTCTACAGAATCTTACATTCTACAGTACTGGGCAAACCAATTCGTTAAATACAGTGGATCTTTCGAACGCATACAATGGAGTTGAAAGTTATAATATACTGGCTGTCGGAATTTTGACCTTTCTATCTAATTTTGCTGGACCAATATATTGGGCGTTTGCCTCATTACCTGTCATGTTTGAGAGCTTTGAGAATCTGAGAATTGCCAAATATGATGTGCTTGAAGCCAGATGGATCACCAATGCATTGTTTTATAGTTTAAGCACCTTTTTCATATTAGGGAGTTGTTTTGCACAGAGATATCACTTGTTTATTTGGACTGTTTTCAGTCCCAAAGTTTTATATGCTTTGGCATGGAACTTCCTGATGAATTTTCTGATAGAAATTGTTCTGTTCGTTTTCGTTACATTATATTAAAGAAGATTAAAATATGTACATGATCATTACTTGTAGCTTATACTTTGATGTCTGGATGTTTTCTCGCTAATGGCCAAAACGAAAAAAAAAGTCTATAAAGGTTTAATCCAGTACAATTTGAAGCTTTCTTATAAACCAAGAATGTTCAGAACTAGTAGAGCTATTGTGGGGCTCGCAACAGCTACCAAAAGAAGCATTTTCACCTCAAACGTGCTACGAAATGTTACAGAGACAGCAGCCAAGGCTACAGAGGCCAATTCCAAATCTACGATAAAGTCATCGTGCCCAGCAGGGACGGTGCTGAATTTGAAAGTCAAAAAGTCCGGGGGAGAGCCCGTTGCTTTAGAAGACCACGAGTACCCAGAGTGGCTATGGACGGTGCTGGATACCGAAGCTCAGAAGGCGAAGCTCGAGGCTGATCCTGCAAAAAAGGCAAAGAAAGAGATGGCACTCAGAAACAAGAAAAAAATAAAGATGAACAACTTCATGGCGCAGATGAAATAAGAAAATCTATGACACATCCACTGTATATAGGAATAAAAATTGCTAGACATTGTATCCATCTGTAGAAGTAGATTCGTTCTTTAAACTGGACGGATTAGCATGATCATAGTGATATGGCCGCTATTCTGATGATGATCGATGGACCATGGGGTACCCGGATCATCAAAATTTTGGAACAATATGTAAACAAAGCGTTCGTTTCCATCTCCTCGCTCAGATCAACTTCAATTGTGTCCTCCTAATCAGCCCTAATGCAGTTCCTGGATAGGCTTCAAAATCAGGGCGTGTTCAAACGTCTCTCTAGAGAATCAAGTGGCACTCGCACGGTTTCTGATTCCAAAGTTGCCATAAGAAATGGCGATGAAGTGTTTTTTGCCCACCAGTCAACAATCAGATGTGCTAAAGTTTCCGATTCAACGGCATATAAAGTCTTGGACGTTTCAGAACTGGACTTTGAGATCACTGGCTTGAAACTCAATAGTTCCGGAACTCTACTAGCGGTTTACAATCAAACCAATGTTCTTGTCATTTCGCTCCCAACATCGAGTTTCATGAAAAGCTCCAATACACTTGTCGATGTGACAACGTTCACCATATCACCTGAATTGTTTCAAAGAGTTGGTGTCAAGGAAGTCCTTTGGAATAAAGTAGCACGCTTCGACTCTGGACTGGTGATTTTGTCGACCGATGGGGTGATCAGAAGTTTTGATCTACGTCAATCCCTGGTGAGCCCGGAAGCTGCATATGATTTGAGATCTCCAAATAGACACCAGGTTGGTTTGGTGGCAAATTCTGTGCAAGATGCTGTTTCAATAACATTTGGATCACAAGAATCATTATCTGGTCTTTTGACTCTTTATATCCTGAACAAAGAAGGTGATGTTTTTTCAATCTATCCATTCTTACCAAAAACTTTATCTGTGACCAAAGATCAAATAGAAGATCTGTTGAACGAGAGTATCATACTGACCAACCAAGAACTAGATGAAGAAAAAAGATCTCAGAAAAGAGCTTCAATCATTCAATTGAACTTTGTCAATCATTTATGGAAACAAGTTGTCACCTCTCATAAAGAGATCAGAGACTCCAAAGAGTTATGCGTCTTGAAGCCATCCAATCCCGACTTGTATACCATTCAAGGTCCCTTTGCAATTCAACCCTATCCAGAAGCTTTGTATGATGACTTAGCACTTTCAATCTCCTCTGTCCAATGTGGTACAATGAACGACTTGCTTGTTATAAGCTTTAACAAGTCCGGTATCATTATGTTGCTCCAGGATAAAGATTTGACGATGAAGTTTCAGGAGGAAGTGTTTGAGGATTACCTTGTACTAAGTAATTCGGAAGAGGACTATAGCACTTATACATTGTCTACCTTAGAATTCAAGTCGAACATCCAGCAGACAAGCTCCTGGATCGGTGATGTCGCTGATGTTTCGTTATTTTTATTGCAAAAAACTCAGGATATATACCAAGTTGACTTAAAAGATTTGGGAACTGCCCTGGACGGATCTTTGGATGAGGAGAAAACTTTTGAAGAGCTCATAGGGTCCTGTAACTCAAAAATCCAACACTTGATGACCCTACAACTAAATGAGTCTTATGAAGGACATGGTGTTGTTCATAACGAATACAAAGAAAAATATTTATGCCTTCTTACAAATCAAAAGCTTAATGTTTTTGTTCTCGCAGATGGTCATAATCGAAGTGAAGGGGGTCCTAATGAAACCAAGAAATGTCAGAAAGTCTCTTATGATGTTAAGCTGGGATCTCCTGATGTTGAAAACGGGAGACTTTTGAGGCAAGCGGTCAACTTTCAAATCAAATCTCATTCAAGCAGGTCTCAAGTCATCTTTGAAGATGAAAGTTCCTTACGTGAAGTTAATGATATATCTTCCCAGGTACTCAAGCAGCTTGTATTATTTCACAAACTATCACTGAGTCTCAATTATCGTCTGATCAACCAGAGAAATGAGTTCCAAAGACAAATCGATTGTGTGAATGAGTTCTCCGAGCGTTCTGAGATACTGCACAAGAAAAGCAAGAGCATACCCGAAGCCGTGAAGGTGGCTGTAAAAAGACAAACATTGATCACTGAGAGATTTATCAAATTATCGGAGAAAATGAGTAGCTCATCTCTCAGTGTTCCTATAACACCACATGAAAAAAAATGGTTCCAAGAGATTCAGAAGTTAATCATTTCATTCAACAAGTCTGTCAAGCAAAATGTGGTAATCAAAGAGCAGCTAAAGTTCTTGAAGTCTGAGATCGATGCAAAGTCAAACAGTAAAATACTACAGAAGGATCATGAATTTGAAAACTGGGACGAAGTTAATAGAATTTTGAAGCAGGGAAGAGCATTGATCGACAAGACCTCTGCCACATTGCAAAAAGATATTGCCGAACTAGACTCACAAATGGATAATGTTCGTATATAAATACATGAATCGCTTCCTATTACAGGTTTGTTATGCATATAAGTTACGAACAATGTATCATTAGAATATATCATCGGGTGAGCTTTGCTAAAAATCTGTCACACGGCCATTAAAAGAATAATCGCCATGTCTTAGTGGATCTTGCTTTGGCCCACCGATCTCACCTGTTTTTGGATTGACATCACCTTCAAATTCGGGAATAGTTTTGAAGAACTCCGGGGAGAAGCTCCCGATATCAATTCCAGCTTTTCCTAGATAAGGAGCAGCAGTGGAATCTACCTCCTGTTCGGCGACAGAGGCATTGTATTCATCAATGGCAGCCTGAGAGTTGGCAATCTTCTGTAGATTTTCGAACTCATCCTGCTCTTCTTTTGATAGTTTTGGAGGACCCGGAGTAAAAGCAAAGTTGGATTTGATGGAATAATGACGTACCAGCAGAGGGGCTCTCACCGAATATTTCATAGTAGTGGAGTTTCTAACACGCAACATCTTTAACTCTAGTAACAAGTCTGAAAAAAAATAAGAGTTGAGAAAAAGAATGATATGTTCAACAATTTAAAGGTGTCAAAACAAACGCACATGAACAACGTACAAATCAACCAAAGAAAAAAAGAAAAAAAGAAAAAATGTAAAGCGAGGTCGCGACACATTCACGTGATTTGCTCATCGCTTACCCGGAATACACGAGGAAAAATTTAACCCTAACATTAGCAGTAACATTTGTCTGTAGAAGAGGAGTTGAGCTTTTTTACTCATACTACGCTCACAGCTGTATAGTCTAGATCCTCAGGTTTTCAAAGATGTCTGGTGATCGCTTGTCCGATGCGCTTCCTAAGGTCGCAGGAGTGGTACGGGCTGCATCTACCTTGGCTGCTAACGATGTGAATTTCTACAAGAGCATTGATCAAAAGATATCTAAGTCCGGTGAGAAGTCCTCGAATGCGATACTGAATGCAATCAACGAGCTGATATCAACTGTGGAATCTACTGATGTTTCTGATGTTGGTGGGGATACCATAAAAAGCTCCTGGAGCGTTGTAAGTAATGTCCTTGATACTTTACTAGAGAGATCTGACATCGCTTATGACAATTTGAGGAGGAAAAACAAGAAGGTAAATGATAATCACCACAAGGACGAGGTCACATATTTGGATGACACCACAAGCATAAATAACAACAATCATCAAATCAAGAGACAAGATAAGCCACAACTCAAATTCAAGACTCCAATAGACAACTCAGAATCCCATCCTTTCAGACCTTTATTGAGATCAAAACCTCATGCTATAGTGCCATTTGAGGAAACTTTTGAGTTAACAGAAGCGGAAGAAGGTAATCCGTCCCATTATAAACAACCGTATGAAACCGAAATTTTGAATCAGGAGTACAACCATTTCATTCTGGAAAAATCAGACCCAATTAACTTTCAAGACTGGGAATCTTCTGAGGCTGTTTGGGTGGACGATTCGAAAACGTTGAACGAGATGCTAGAAGCATTGAAATCAGCTTCTGAAATTGCTGTGGATTTGGAGCATCATGATTACAGATCATATTACGGGATCGTGTGTCTAATGCAAATCAGTACAAGGGATCAAGACTGGTTGATTGACACTTTAGCTTTGCGTGAAGAACTTCACGTATTGAACATTATTTTCACAGATCCCAAGATCACGAAAGTTTTACATGGTGCTTTCATGGATATCATATGGTTACAAAGAGACCTAGGTTTATATGTTGTGAGTTTGTTTGACACATATCATGCATCTAAACAATTGGGATTCCCTAAACATGGGTTAGCTTACTTATTGGAGAGATTTGCACACTTCAAAACCTCCAAAAAATATCAGCTAGCAGACTGGAGAATCCGTCCACTCACAAAACAAATGAGAGCATATGCAAGATCTGATACACACTTTTTGCTTTATATCTATGATCTTCTGAAAAACATGTTGCTTGATTCAAACAAGTTGGACAAAGTGCTATACGATTCTAGAAATGTGGCCATCAGAAGATTTGAATATTCAAGATACAGACCTACTTCGACAACAAACAACAATTCAAGTGTTGTCTCGCCTGTTGATAAACCAGAACCATGGAAAAATTTAATGTACAAGTACAATGTTTCCCCTGCAAGATCAAAAATTGTTCAACATCTATACGAATGGAGAGACCAGTCAGCAAAAGATGAAGATGAATCACCAAGATTCATTATGCCTGATCAATTACTCGTCTCCTTAGCATCTCTCGCTCCTACAGATGCCGCTGGTGTGTTAGCTTCAAGTAATATCATTTCAGAATATGTCAGAAAGAACTGCAAGTTTATAGCCGATTTGATAGTTCAGTCTGTGAAGGAAATCGAACAAGAAGATTTAAGATTACTAGATGACGCCACAGATTATCAATCTCAGCAGACGGAGAATGATGATGGAATAAGCTGGGAGAAGGTCTATAAAAATGAAGAAGCGTTCAATGCTTTTCAAAGGAAACAAATTGAAGTCATCAGTCCCAGATTTTCTCCAGATTTTGGAAAAGGCTCGACTCTTTTTTCTCCTGACATGCTTTTTGAAGTTTTGAGTGACGTTTGTACTGCAAGTGAGACGCCATCCTTACCCAAATCGTTCAAGGACCGTCAAGAGATGGTGTATTCAAAGCTCAGTCAGTTCAGCCTTGTTGAGCTCCCTCAGAATGATGAGATTGACATCAATAATGATGTTTTGATTGATACCAAAGAAGAAGAAGAAGCTTTGGAAAGCGACAAGCCAGCCAAGAAATCAAATACGATGTTTGAGAATACAGAAGAGATTATTACGTTGAAGAAAAGAAATAGGCAAAGTCAAAATGAAAACAAAAAGAGGATTGAGCCAAAAGGTGAAGCTATTGACTACGGAAGTGCACAAACTGTGATGCAAAAACCGTCTTTCAAGGATAAAAGAAATGAGAAGAAAAGGTCATCGAATCAATTCGACCCATATGCTCAGATTTCCGACGGCCCACGCCCAGCAAAGAAACAAGCAAGAATGCAACAAGGTAAGACTGCATCCTTCATCAACAAAAAGGGGAAAAGGTAGATTTAAAGCTATAGTTTCAAGTGAATCAACTCTATCGTATTAATGTGGTTTATCGATTAACCTCTATGTAGTTTTCTTAACTTTGCATATAGGACTCTATATCGACTAAATATACTTCTTGAGCTCTCTCAATCTGACAACAGCCTTCTCTAAAACTTCATCATCCTTACAAACAGCGAAACGGAGTAAGTTCTCAGCAGCTGCTTCGTGTTCCTTGATGTAAAATTCCGTTGGAGGAATAGCAACCACCCCTAACTCATTGATTAACCAGTACGCAATTCTAAAGTCTTTAGCACGGGATTTGAATTCTTCTGGATACTCATAATTTTCAGGGATTTTGACTTTGGAAAAGTCAACCAATAGATAATAAGCACCTTCAGCAATTGTATAAGGTAAACCTAATTCACCCCAAACCTTGGTGAATATTTCGTACTTTTTGATGTATTGCTGACGGGTTTTTTCGAAATAATCGTTTTCGAGAGCTTCATTCAAGGAAGTAGCGACAGCCTCTTGCAATGGAGCGGGAGTAGAGAAGCAAATTCTTGTATGTGCTAAAGACACATATTTCAAAAGGTCTGGATTGCCAATTATCCAACCAATTCTCCAGCCTGTAGCAGCAAATGATTTTCCAGCCGAGAAAATGGAGAAGGTTCTTTCATAAATCTCCGGAGAGAAAGTAGCAATTCTTGGAAATTCGTCCGTGTAATATAAGTTTTCATACACCTCATCTGTAATGATGAAAAAGTTGTGCTTGATTGCCAATCCGCCAATCTTCGACAACTCATCTCTAGTAAACACTTTACCAATTGGATTATGCGGGGTGTTGACAATAATAAACTTGGTCTTTTCAGTGATTGCAGCTTCCAATTCCTCGAAATTAATGGTCCACTCTTCACCTTTAACATTGCGTTTAGTCATCTCTGGGGAAGTATGTAAAGGAACATAAACAACTTTACCACCTGGAATTTCAATGTTTGAGATGTACTGGTCAAAAAATGGCTCAAAAACAATAACCTCATCACCTTTTTCCAAAAATCCAGTCAAAATCGCCAACAATGCTTCATTGGCCCCAGTGGTAACTAAAATTTCATCAGTTTTGATCTCCTTGCCATAACGTGGTGTATAAGTTTTTGAGATGGCTTGTAACAGACTTGGTTTTCCTTTAGTATGAGCATATTGATTGTTTGCAGGGACATCCAGAGCAGCTTTGGCAGCAGTAATAGAGAAATCTGCTGGAGAATAAGAGAAGAAACCCTGTCCTAAATTAATAATTTCTCTATCGCTTTTTGCAGCAGCAGAAGCAGCTGACTCATTAATAAGAGACCAGATATCTTTCCCAGATGCGTTGAAATAGGGATTATGAGAAGGTAATTTTGAAGCCATTGTCCTAGTGAATGATCTCGAATAATTGACCCTGAATGGCATGTGCTATTAAGTAAAGGCGAATGAAGAAGAGAAAAAAAGATAAACAATTCAAGATAACTCATCAAGTGTCCGCTTTAATTTCCGGTTGTGGAAAAACCCGGAAAACTGTGGCGCTTTTGCGTCATCAAAAGTTATTCGGAATTTAGCTAGACAGAGTTTCTTTTCCGTAGCCTGACGATCTGACGATACTCTTGATCTCTTGATCTAAAAGCACAATATTTACATACTACATATTTAAACCGAGCCGCTAACAAAGGACAAAGTCATCAGCAAAATTATTACGAAGATGAAACTGAGACTGAGACTGTATATGCTCAAGCAGAGAAAAAGCTGTGATGCTTTGATGCCACAACCCCTGGATCCCAGGCCCCTTAGTAACAACTAAAATCGAGCCAATTTGAACTTCTCTACCTAGTACCTCACAATAATAACTATCAAACCTGGAGTACATAGGAAGAAGTCAGGTGAAGTCAAAAAGTCTCGTAATGAGATTGAAAAATCTCCTTAATGTCTACCGAATGGTAGAAGGAATCACTACGCTCAGAACTCAGTAAAAACAACAGGCACGCTACCATATTAGCGATATTGCAAAAAAAAGCTCTGCAGGCGGTACATTACAATCTACAAATATCAATGTTAGAGAAATCGCCAGAGAATTGTCTGGACAGAAAAAGCATATCAATCAGCTTTGTCTTGTCTACAAACTTCCTAATTCAGAAGCTGACCTTCTCGAAACCTGTACAGGTATTCCGGTAGTCCTTAATGGTGAGGGTAGAGGGTAGAGTAACATACGCCATTATATTTACGGGTACATAGCTTTGACAATCAGTCAATCTATTTAATCAGGCAACACGTTGGACCTCAACATTCTGGTGCCAAGCTTGAATGAATAAATCATTAAATCTTCATAGAAATTAAAAACACTTCAAACGACTTGCTCCTCCGCCAAAATAAACAAGAACGATTTCTGACAGAGACGAGCTGATAGACAGTTGCACTATTATAAGATCAGGATAGAATGTAATCTCAGGCTCAAGAATAACGAATACTCATCATTAGTAGATTTTTGCAAGGTTATTCAAACCTGTAATCCAACTGTGATTTCAAGAACTCCATCTCGAATATATCAAAATTTTTGGAGATCAAAAATTATAATAGGTCTCCTTCACAGAAAATTGAGTTCAAGATTTACTAAAACAGCCTACATGACTGAAGTAAAGTTAACAGTAAATAAAAAGAGATAAATCTTATTCAAATCTTGCTGGATCTGATTGCTTGATTCGCTAGATCAGCTTCTTGTCTAAGCCAGTAATACAAATCCAAATGCTACTTCAACATAACTCTTTCCTTTTCAGTAAGGTTGGATTACTGGAATTCTCTCTGAGCAAAAGGCTATATCGTATCAGAATAGCTGTTCTGATTTATGCCCAACAGGAGACTATCTACTTCCTGGGTTGGTTCATCGCCATCCATTGAGAAGGATGTCAATGTTGGTTGCATCATAATCAATGAGTTCAATGTATTTTCTCTAGTCAAAACATGTCTATAAAACGCCGTTTCATCTGGAGAGTTGTTGAAAACTTGCAGGAATTGAGATCTTGGTGTTATATTTGAAGTGAGAGAGAAATATGAATGAATCTGTACCAAGGAAACAAGCAATATATTTGCTTATTCATTTAAGCAAAGCAGTTCTTGATTACCTTGATATCCAGCAGCTGTATTAGCTCTTTGAACATCCATAAACAAAATGTAGTTGCAGGCATGATCAAATCAGCTTTTTGGTAAAAGACTCATCTTGCCGATCGACCCCTGAATATTTAACCTAGTTGAATCTTCAGCCCATTTGGATTTTCACTACTGTTTTTATCCCGTATTTCATTTTTGGACCAACATCATGATTACCATGGAATACCTAAAAATGACTGTCGTAGGCCTTGGATGGAGTGAGTACTCACAGATTTGAACGATGCATGAATGTCATGATCTTCCCATACGCAATTGAAGAGAATGAAAAACACCTGGAAACAAGGAGACCCTTTGCATTGATCCACTAATATTTTTATTTTCCTCTTTAGAAGCTTAGTATGTTTTCAACGAAGCCAAAGCGACGAAACCGTATGCACCAACAGCACACACTACGAGTTCTACTCTATATCTTTACATTTTTACAATGAGGTCTGAGATGGAAACTTCATCATTGAGTTTTCTAAACCAATTTCTAAGTAGTAGGATTGTAGAGGCATTCATCTTCATGAAAAATTGCATTTAATGAGACCTTGTTGCGATTAAGCGGGAGCTTAGGGACATTCAGCTCTCTTCCGCTTCCCGAATAACCTGGATCTGGACTCCTTCTATTATTTTCTTCCCACACGACTTCCCTAACGGTATCTTGTTTCAATCAGTGCTTGGCTTAGTCCATTCCTTTTGAACTCAAAATAGCCCATTCCTTTTGAACTCAAAATAGCATGTTTATACACCTTCAATATTACCAATGAATGATATTTGAAGAGTACGTAGATAGAACAGTTTCATCAACATTGGCAGCGTAACCGAGAATTATATCCTCC
Organism: Xingzhongia strasburgensis; assembly: GCA_030574715.1. Lineage (NCBI taxonomy): Eukaryota > Fungi > Ascomycota > Saccharomycetes > Phaffomycetales > Wickerhamomycetaceae > Xingzhongia > Xingzhongia strasburgensis. Next base: position 29,451 of record JAJMFO010000004.1, read on the forward strand.
TCTTCTTTAATGCAGTAAAGAATAGGCTCAATATTTGGATCAAACTGAACCATAATTCTATGATGAAGTACTATGCTACTCCTTTTGAATTGCTCAGCTTTAGATATTGCAGAAGTCGAGCATTCATCTACTTTCAATTACGATGGGTACTAGTATGCCTTTTCGATAGTCCTCAACCAAAACGAAGACGAAGGCGGTTGTTTTCTAAATAACACAAGAAGGGGAGACTTCCTTTCATACTTCGATTCGACACCCACATCATAGAGATTAGAGATTAGGTTCTGTATCCGGAAAACCAATCAAAAGTTCCTTGTAAGAACAGCGCAGCTTGTCGTATTCGAACAGAATTGGGCAAAATGGGCGGTTTACACACAACACGCTGTTCAAGGATTAGGTCTCAAACTGCAAGTCATTATTTTAGACCAGTATCTCAAAAGCAGCCTGGAATGTTATTGAAATATCCCTTTTTTCACTAGCTGATATAGCCATGATTTGGATACTGTCAGTGGCAGATGTTACTGTGCTAGGTTCTCTTGCATCAGAGGCTCATCGTTCTTCTATACAATTCTTAACGCGTCCCAGTTAGCTTAGTTTGACCATCGGATGTATGAAGTGAACAACACTCTGTATATGCCTGGTCGCATTATGCTGTTATTATGCTGTTTAGTTCTCTGCAACCAAAAAAAAGTCTGTTTGCTCGAACTGGATGTAGTAGAACCGCTTTGCCCCCTCACTTTCCCAGTGGATGGCTTTGAGAGCTTATATCGCTGATCTTTTCAGGTCGAAGAATAATAACAATACTACACGTTATCTTCATGAGCAATATTTCGTTTGATGACGGTTTATATAGGAATTTTGAGCTCTGTACTTATTCGGCTTATTGCCTTCTGGATCTGGAGTAAAAAGCTGTTAAGCCTTTTTTGGTATTGGCTGCTGATTCAGGTTGCACTAGCTCCTGAAGAGGATCTGGTATATAAAATCTCAAGTCTAGATGTAAGAGCTTGAGAATGAAAGGAACCATGAATAAACCAACGAATAACATTAAAATAAACAAGAACACGAATGAGTAGAAATAAACAGTAACTCTTCTTCTTCTTCTCTTCTTACGTGAGAATATGTGAGGACGTATTTGACGCTCAGGTTTGAGCCAGAACAACATCAACGAGTGCCATCTGTCGATATAAGGGATAAACAAGATAGGGATTTGTGAGAACAAGATGAAGTGACCTAGAAAGAAATCAGCCACAAACAAACTCATCTCTATGATCTTGCACAAGTACTCTCTTCCAGGTTGCGTAAAGATACCCCAACCTAATCCTGCAGTGGCCCACTTCCCTGACCACCATGCTTTATTGGTTCTATCGTGCTTGAACTCTCTTGTCAAAAATGTTATGCTGATAACTTTGAAAACAAGGCCCTGCACTAAGACTGACAGATAGAATCCAAGTATAGTAGACATGAAGTCCCAATTTTGAGCAAGCCACAAGAATTCGAATGCAGAAACATGGAAAATCAACGAAAATGTATGGCACAGACTTGAGATAACTGAAGGAAATCCTGGAATGCACAAGGTAATAAGGGGGCCGAGTATCACTGACACAAAAAAAAAGACAAGTAACACAGCAGAATTCAAGACCAAAGGTCCCAATGAAACAAGCGCAAGCCTGAGAATTGTGTTTGCAGGCGTAACTGATCTAACTTCATTTTGGGAATTCACAAATAAATAGGCCGACAATACAGAAAGCGTCAATAACACATGAGACAAAATTTGAGAGAACACCATATTCATCAATGATGGCTTCTTAAAATCAGACGCAAGTTTATCACCAGGTTTGCCCAACTTCTTCCTTTTGGATCCGGTGACTTGAATTCTTAAAGCTCTCACATGACCAATCCATGAGTTTCCTCGAGAAGCCTTTGAGTTGCCTGAGGATAGCCAGGAGAGATAGCTTCTGTAATCCAAGAAGAACTCATTCCAAGAAAACTGGTTGGGATTGTAGATAAATGGACTTGCAAGTAATGCCATGATGGTGACCCAAAAATACAAGAGAGCATAATCCCACATTGCAACTGATGTGAATAACAATAAAGCTAATGCCGAAGCACCAAAATAGAAACTCTCAGCCGCAAACCTGGAATACAACACATAGAATGGTATTCTAACTGTAGCAAAGCCCCTCCCTGTGGCAATGTACCGAGCACCACCAACAGCCATGTCATTGATCAAAGACTGGGCGTAAACTTTACATACAAAGATCTCAAATACAGGAGAGAGACACAAAAGGTGTTTGGCCAATCTTGTGAAAGCCCTCCACATTCCTCTCTCTGTTAGCTCCTGAACCACTAAGGGGATGAATGAGACCGAAAAAACAACAAAGATAGAAAGGACGCTTCTCTCCAACCATCTCAACAAGGGGATTAGATTAGAGCACCCAGTTGGCTTTCTAGGATCCGTAATGGGGATCAAATGATTGTACTCACATATAACTGACTCGTGAATCAACGCAGCCAAATTAGTTGACACGATAAGGAATAACTGGATTGAAAAGATAATGAAAACATTATTCAAGTGAAATCCTGGATGGGCATAGTAAAATGATAAAAACCGATCAAGAGGAAGTTGCGTTCCTAAATAGTAGTACTCACGCGAAAGCATTTGCTCTCCCATCCCAGCGCCTATTTTGGTGGTGAAGTTCAAGATGGATCCAAATCCCAAATCTCTACCTTTACCACACTGAAAATACTCACAATGTTTGATTCTCCCACCCCTCAAAACAGCATTGATACCAGCATATATATCTTCGTTCAAGTGCAAACCTTTTTGCGCTTTTGAAACTCCTCCTCTTGTAGTCATAAAAATACTGTTCAAAAAGTCAGGATGGCCATAATGTAGTTTTCCGCCGATTCTTGCTAGTGTTCTAGCAAATAGAGTTCCAAAGGTCTGCTCTTTCCCAGCTGCAACATCTCCAAGTATCCCGATGTTCTCAGAAAAGATATATTCCCGGGTTCCAATGATTGCCACTGGAGAATCTAGCTCCTGTTCTGTTTCTCCTTCTCTGGCATATGACTCCTTGATATCATTTGCATCCTCCTCGAACTCGGCCAATACACTTCTAATTTTCAAACACTCCTCCAAATAATTATCTTGATTTGCATCAATTAATTGAATGTATTCACCTCTGCAAAAAATCAATGCATGATTTTGGTTATCAGACTTGCCGTCACCAAGAATTGGGTTACCAGAAAGTTTCACGCGATACTTAGGCTGTCTTTTACCCTCCTCTAATATTTCACAGCTACCATCGATCAAGGCTGAATAATAGACCTTTTCACCAGTCTGAGGGTCGATATCTTCGTCCAAATAGCAGATCTGTAGCTCTGGAAACGCTCTCAACAACAATTCTTTATTTTCCTTCTCATCTTGTGTGAAGCTGTTCATTCGTTGCATTGATATCACCATACGGAATTTTCTCAATGCCATTATCGAGGCATCTTCAAGCCTTTTTTGTTCAGATATCGCGGATTCCTCCCCATAGATATCTTCAGGGGTCTCAACGTCATACATCAATTTGATGGCTCTTGAGTATCCCATAAATCCGGTTATAGTTCTGTAAAGAGTCTGTGAGCGCAAAGATGCCCAAATTCTGGTTCTCAAGATATACTCAGGAGTTGCACTTTTGAAGCCGACAGAGAAAAATGGTAAATTATCGATTTTGTCTTTTGCTGACATCAAGTTATCTGTGTACTCACTATTGGTCGTGGTTCCTAGTTCATTCTCTTCTGCCAACAATTTCGTATCTTGAACGAAACACATCCATTCAGATGGGTGAAGCTGTTTTAGGTATTCCAAGAGCGTGACGTTTGAATATCCCTCATCCTCGCGGATGATTTCTCTCAAAGTCAAAGTAATCTTTTCACTGAAGTGAGGAATTAAAACGCTGAAGGTGGGCATTTGTCCCACAGGAACTGGATCTGGCATAGGTGTAGATAGAGATTGTGCAAAAAACGTAATTCTTCTTTGGGCCTCCGATTGAGATTCAAATAAAGGAGATTTCATGATCTGATCTTCTTGTGACATGAAGAAGTTCGGCTCTTTCAATGAAGAATTTTCGACACCTTCGTTATTCACTTGGACTACCTGTTGGTAAATCAACCTCTGTACATGCTCCAAAGATAATAGGTGCTCGCGGTACATCGATATAATAACAGAGTTCCAAACTTGAGAAACCAAAACCTTGCTTTTGAGAGAACTTTCAGGAGAAGTTGCCATAATCTTTGAGTAAATCCTTTTAGGTAATCTGGAGAAAATATTCCTCCAAGGAGTCCAAATTGAAACTCCAATATAGAACGAGCGACACACCGAATGGAAAGTGTTGCACACGATGTACCAAAGGTAAGTATCCAAGAAGAACAAAACTAAAGAGAGAAGACACATCAAAGCCATCAAGATCTTAGGTTGGTAGCGGCAAGATAAAGTTCCTATGTACTTTTCACCAATGCATTTATTAACCTTAATCGTGCTTAATTCTCTGACCGGGTCCTTCAACGAAAGGGTTAAGAAGAAATAGGACTCGATCATCTTGGCAGTGAATACGGCAAACCAAAGACCGTAAGAGGATAAAGCTGATTTTCCACGGAGTTTTGGCACTGAGTTGGTGAAATTTTTATTAGCTAGGAAGTCTAAATCGTTCCGAGTGAAAGGTGATCCAAATAAATACCCCAATGGCGTCAAAGCAAAATAGACAGTAGCTGAAGTACCCAAGATGAGTTGTGTGATGGAAATCCCTAGAGAAAGCTTGTGTTTATAAGACAGCTTGAAACCAAAACAATCAAAGAGAAATAGGCTTGGAGCTCCCAAAACAGCAAGAAATATAATGAGAAGTACTATTCTCTTGGTCAAAGGCCGTGCGCCTGGCCACTTTCTGGGAACGAAAAGTAATTCCAATAGAGTGGCCAATAGGTTGATAAAGGTGCTCAAAAAACCATTCAATCCCAATATTGAGAAAACCAAGTATTTAGGAGGCTTGTTGTCCAAATGCTGTTGATAATTTCTGGTGTATAGGACTGGCGAGTTCACCATTGTAAACACCCAGAAGATTGCGATATGAATAATCCAAATCCTGTTGAAGTTAACAATGGCATGTGACCATGTTCTTCTTTCCTTATAAGTTTTGTAAAAGCACTTTGACCACTTAACTTCATTCAAGTATAGGTATCTCTCGTGTGATGGGATTTGGATGAGTGATCTTTTGGTATCCTTCAATTGGATTTTCTCCAACCCTTTCCTATACCAGAAGAATTGATTGATATCATCATATCCGATAGTGGAGGAGTGGTCTCTATCTCTCATAATATAACGTCCATCTACCATCTCATAGGACTGATCTCTATAGTATTCGTAAAGGGGGGTAATAACGTGATCAAGAAATGGTAGAGACGGCTGACCTTCAGAGTTATCCCTTTTCAGTCGTTCCAATCCATAATAATAGTCATTGCAGCACTTGAAAATGAAACAAAGGCATTCTGGCATAAACCTGATATTATTGGCTTCACCCCAACATAAAAGATAAATGGATAGTTGTATTATAGTGTCATGAGCTGAAAGTACACTCATATTCTCATCCCATCTTCTTTGAGAATCCTCAAGCGAGATTCCACTATTTTTATTTGACCTTTTGGGTTGGCCGTCTTTTTTGGCGTGTGCAAAACCTATTGTATCATCTATATGAAGCTGAGCGGAAAAATACCACTTCTTGAAATTGGAGTTTGCCCCTCCAATATAATCCGCATGAAGAGAGCGTAGAGCCTGGTTTGCATTCATTCTTGAAGCCCTTGAGTCCAATAATCTCAATAGATAGTCAAACATGTTTTTTGTGTTATCTAATTGAAAGCCAAATACTTCCATCAACTCAAGGAAAATCAACTCTATATCCTGTCTTGTAATAGGGATTTGTGCTTCATTACTCCAGTTTGGATATGGGTCGTGGTAGCGGTCAAAAACATCATAAACACCTCTTTCAGCAAAGCGCTCCCCTTTGATCTCTTGAGTTCTCCTTGAATCAGAAGAGGCTTTGACCCTTTCACTCCAGCGGCCGCTAGCAATTTGTGGCGTCTTGAAACCACTAAAAGCGACGGTACTTCTCCCAGTCAAAGCAGAATTGAACCCAAAATTAGTAGGTTGGGCGGCTGGGGTAATCTTATTAGTTTGTGCTCTCAGCTTCAGAGAAGAGAAGGAAAATGAAACGATTCAAAGTGTTGTTTCAATGCATACAAGGTTGCCCTTCTTGGTACTCGGGGGAGTCTGTATACTTTGAAGAAGTTTCCGAATCATGTTCTTTCAGAGCATGGAACTCCTCAGCTTCACTGTCTGAACTCAGCGGTTCCTTCAGAGGGGAAGGGTGTGGCATGTTGTACGTCTGTGAGAAAGTAAAGAGTGCTTCAAGAGTAAATAAGAGGTATAAACTATTCGACTCACTAGGGCGGGAGTGGAACTAGTGGCAAATAAGGGCACATTTTAGTGCTTTTATATATTCGCGTTAGCCGCTGAGCTCAAAAAACCAGATTGGTGGTCAATTTGAAAAGTAAACAATAGTAACCTCCGTTACAACTTTGATATAACCCGGGCAATATTTCAGGGACCTAGTTTTTGGTGTTGCTTCCTGTCTGTAATCTGATAATTAGGTACTTTGCAATGGCGAGGAAAACCCCCTTCATCACATTTATTGGGGAAGATCTGTGCTTCACTTATGGGACTCATTACATAGTAGAGGTAGTATTGAGAGGTTGATCGGTCAAAAAAATGGGAATGTTGAAACGAGTGCAAAATCCAAACTGGATCATTACCTTTGAACATGTGCTTTCTTTACCATAGGATAATAAACCTAAAGTAGCAACAGTAGCACATTACCACTTTGGAATATGGAACAAGGAGGTTTATTAGTATGTACTTGACATCACGAAGACCTCTGAGTAACTTGAATCTTCAGCTTAAAGAACCCTACAGTATATCTACTTCAAAGAAAACAAGCTCGCCTAATAATAGGCAATATCTCTATCGAATCTTGAGACTACTTTAGGTTGTTAGATCATGTTTGTGACAGAAATATTAGCCGCCTGGTTGGTTGATACACTGTACAATATCAGGTGTTAGGTGTGCTTTTCTAGACTTCTTAGATAATCATAGCTAAGTAATACTTTGAATATATTAATAGTCTATCTTGAAATCCCAATTTGAAATATTCTATATCAAATCATGGCGTTGTGTAACTTGATTTTATTTATATTTATATAACCTTCCGAGGCAGCAACAGGAGAAGAATTTTCAGCCTAACTGTGGGCTACAATTAGGATAGCAGCACAAAGCCGTTTGTGCTATTTGACGTGTGGCTGAAGGAACTGGACCCTGTGCCCTTAAACAAAGATCTATTTATTTAAGATCTATGCGCGGTAGAGCTGTCCAAAGTAGTTGGCCATGGTTGGGACACTACACTTACATATTACATATCACTACGCGGCTACTGCCAAGGATCTCCGATAGCCTTTAATTCCGAGCTCCGAATTGCTAATTCCGAATTCCGAGAGGTATTGTACGGGCACGTAGATCGGCACGCTCTAAACTTCTACAAGCTTCCAAAATTACTCACGGTAACTACGGTTGACGGTTTTCACTAGGCTTCAACTCCCGAGAAGCCTTCAACAAAAGTGAATACTTCAGTAAAAAGCGTAGATAGCACCATACCTGACCCTTAAAGACCTGCCAGTAGACCTGCCAGATTCTTACTTCTCCAATGTGGGCCAATTGATCAAATAAAGCACATCATAATCATCAACAATAGAACTCTAAGGTCCTGCCTCAGGTTGCGTCCTTAGTCAGCTCTATGTGTCAAATAAAAAAAATCGCCCGAGTTTCAAGAAAAAACTCCATATTTTTTTAGTTTGCCGTACCGAGCTAAAGTTATATAAAAGCGCAGATTCCCTCAACTCTTCTACTTCCTGCTAATTACGTGCAGCTCATTTGATAACCCAGGGTTCTTCTGTTTCATTCCTCTATCCAGAAAGCTGATCGAAACCTTCATCACTGTTTCGCCAGCCTCTGCCGCCCAACTCAACGACCTTCACCATTAAGATCTAATCACTATTCTCTTCCCGTCACTATGAGGGTCTTCGCCAACTTAGCACTCATGATCCCATTTCTGCCGCTGTGTGCTGCTGGCATGGATATGGATATGAGTATGGAAAACACTGATGTCTCTTCCGCTACTCAAAACGCGTCTGAAATCATTCCTGTCCCTCACGAAGTCATGCATGAGCATGGTACTCCGATTTTGGAGACAAAGTTGACTCCAGCTGAGTATGCTTACTGGTCTACTTACAACACTACAACTTATTTTACGGTGGATGCTCCTCATAAATCAGCTTTGTGGTATCATGTTTTCACTTTATTTGTATGCGTGTTTATTACTTACCCAATCGGTTTGGTCTTGAATAATGTCAAGTCCAAGTGGTACATTCCTGCTTTAACAGTCCATGCACTTTTGCTTCTTTCCTCATTGATTTCTTTGAGAGTTTTTGGCTCAAATGCCCCGGATTTGTATCCGAAAAATGCATATTCGAAAATGTCATATATTCTATTTGTTGCCACTATTATACATTACTTTGTTGCTGTCTTCTTCTGTGCCTCAAAATGGATTTCTGGTGAATGGATTACTCCTGATATTTTGGAGAGTCAGTCGTTCATACCTTTGGATGATATCGATATTGAGCGTGGCGAAGGTGCGCGCTCTCCTTCCCCAACCCCATCAACACTGATCGATTCTGAAAGCAACTCAAGAAGTCATTCTCAGGAACATCAGGAGGCCTATAGAGATGACTCACTGGATCTAGGTGATGAATATTTTAAGCCACACCCTGCAAAATATCAATCCCAATCTTCTTCCACTCGTGATGGTATCTTATCCTCTGTCTTTAACAATCCTACTGTTAAAATGATCTCTGGAAAGTTTCGTTCAATCATTAATGTACTATTTAAATTGATGAACCTACCTATGTTGTTTTATTTAGGTATTTATTCAGTCACCGGTATTGCTACAGGTAACCTCTTGGGACAAGGGAGTCATGTCTTCAACCTATTGGCGCATTTTATCAAAGGTGGTGTGTTTGTTTCCCTAGGGTTGTTTTCATTGGCACGTTATTGTGGGGTACTATCCAAGCAAGGTCTAGCTTGGAATAAGTGTGTAATGTTCAAGAACGAAGTTGATCATACCTCCTTCTGGTACAGATGGACTCCTCATGGAATGTTTACCATGGAGTTTTATGAAAGCTTCTTGATCTTCTTTTATGGTTCCACCAATATTTTCTTGGAACATTTAGCTGCCGAACCTGGTGTTTGGGACGCCAAAGATTTACAACATGTTTCCATTGCATTCATGTATATTGGTGCAGGATTATGTGGTTTGATTACCGAAAAGATATTATCGGATTGGAGATTTAATCAAGTCATGTCGAACACTAAAATCAACTCCAATGCTATCCATGCAGGATCTCCAGGCTATTCTCCAAACCCTTTTCCAGTATTTACCATCTTTTGGACTGGTATTTTGATGTCCCAGCATAAGCAGGCGTCAGAAACATCAACTGTTATCCATGAACAATGGGGCTATTTGTTATCATACGGCTCGTTCTTTAGACTCTTGACGTTCATATTATTGATGCTAGTTCCAAACAAAAATCTGAATCCTGCAAGACCATTCACGGAGCTGATTACTAGTTTCTGTTTGATTGCAGGAGGAGGAATCTTCATGCAGAGCACTGATCAAGTTGTTGAGGCTTTAGAGTATAGAGGTCTCACTAGTATGTTCACATTGAATGTTAATGTTGGATGTGTTGCACTTATAATGGCTTGGGAAATGGTCCTTTTGATTTCCATGGAAAGTATGAAAAGGAAATAAATTCCAGGATACTTGTTAAATTCAAGTCATACATGAATAAATGAATACGTGGATTCCTTTGCTAAGATTAATGGACTTTCTGCCTCGTTCACTCTAATTTTTTTTTACGAGTCCATACGATGATGATGATGATATATGATAAAAGCTTTTCGATTATGCTTTGTTTTCTTAATTTTTTATGACTCCCATGTCTTGATTGATTGATCCGGCAGTTGCTGTGACCAGATGTTACTGAGTAGCAAAAAGCATGCCCAATTTACTAATTTTTAATCATCTTTATTTGCACTTTTTATATTATTTATTACTATCATGCCAATGCAATGAACAAACCACTAATTTGAAATATGAAACATGTACCTTTTCTACCTCCACTTAGCAGTAGTTTCTTGTGCAGAGTCTAAGCCAGAAGAAACAAGGAGTTTCTCCACAGTTTCCACTTTTGATTTATCACAAAACAGATTGACGAGACCAAACCTTGGTACACTGCTGATTGTCTCCATGATACGTAAAGCGGCCCTTGAGATCTCTATCTTATCATCGTGAGTTCGGAATGCATGAATGATGGAGTCTAGGAAGAAGTTAAGAAATATTGGCTCAATACACCCCGAGGAGAAGAGCGAACTGTGGATTTGGGGGTCCAGAGAGAAGACATACTCAAAAGCTGCTTTGGAAGGGGACTTGACGATGGTAGTTAGCTGATTTAAAGTTGGTATTAGAGGAAAAGAGTCTAGCTGTGGATCAAATGAGGATATATCAAGCACTGATGGTTTCTCTTTTTCTATTAGTTTGGAAGACGTCTCAGATATCAATGGTGGTTGTTCTGTTTCTTGGGTCACATGTGTCTTCGCACGGTGCAACTCGCAAAACTCATGAGGCAGATAATCGACTTCGTAAATAGGGATATTCTCTAATACCTTTTGCCTCTTCTCCGAACCAGATTTATCAATGCTGTGACCTCTTTTGAATTGCGTTTCTTGTGATTTCAGCTCTTTGAGGGAATTCAGGACATTTTTGTTCTTGTCATCGATCATTAAGGCATCGTTATAGCTTTGATTGGCATTCTTGAAATCATTGAGCTTGGCATAGGCAACACCTCTGCGCCAAAGGAGTTTGAGCTTGATTTTTGGATCAGGATGTTTGTGTACAGCGGCATCACATATTTCTATACAAGTCTTCCAGTCTTCTAATTTTATCAGCGTCATTGCACGATTGGAGTATAAAACCGGATTTTCTGGATCTAGAGCTATGGCGTTTCTGTATAGCCCATCGGCTTCACTATAGTTCTTTTTCTGGAAGGCTTCATTGCCCTTGGATTTTAGAAGATCAGCCATCCTTACGTGCTTGAATGGGACTCCAATCTCGACTCGTTTTGTTTCTTCGATCTCTATATTTCCCTCTGAACATATGAATGTGCGACGTGTGTCTCTTT